>RJWM01012084.1:0-43663 GCA_004363535.1 Dasyprocta punctata | reverse complement strand
AAAGCAGATTCACACAGTCTCTGAGCTGTTTGTGTGTCTGTTCTCCATGCGCCGACGCTCAGCCCACCTTCGGGGACTCTGTGGACCTAGCCCAGCTGGACCGCGGCAGCCATTGCTTGACCAAATTGCTTCCTGTGAAAGCCTGGGAGATTTTTTCTCTTGGTGACTCTCCTTAGGCACACCACACATCCACGATAACTTTTCTCTGTGGTCTCATAGTCTCCTTGATCAGAAGACCAGGGACTCACTGAGTATTGGGTGTCACAGCAGAGGTTTTCTAATGTCCTGGGTACTCACTGACCTTGGAGGGCTAGGGCCAAAATATTGGCTATCCTTGTAGCCCATCTGTCTCTCCAATTGTTGGTCTCTAAATCTCAGTTGTTGAACATCCAGAAGAAAAGATTTTTAACAGTACAATGTAGTAGAGGCAGAAAGCATAACATTATCATCTTATCTAAATATCAAACATCTTGGAACATAAAATAGAACCATTATTTTTTAACAAGCATGGATATCCCAACATTTGACTACCTGTAGAATGTTAACAAACTGTTACATATTTTACACAGAAAATAGAAATCAAAATCATACCTAATGTTGTAACATAACAATTATGATGACATTTTTTAAACACACTTTGATTTGCATTTTTTTAACATAAGATATCCCCTTTTTGATCAATCTTCCCTATCTAATACATAAAAACTTTTACCTAACTTGTTGACATTTAGTGGGATGTACATCTCACAAGTTTTGTTACAGGCTAAGGTCTGAATCTGAAACAGTTTGTCACCATAAACAATCCCTGTTTTACATTTTGGAAAACCTATACATCTGGAAGCATGAATACATAAACATATCATGAGGTTAATAAAATCTATCATAGCTATATGAAACCTTTGTACGGGTACATCTAAATCAAAACCCTTATTGTATTGTTTCTTTTGATGACCAACGTGAACATATTACAATAATATATATCTTTAGTTGGGGTGTCTCCCTTAACGTTATGGAGATTATTGGGGCCTCCAATCAATAAACAAGAACTGGTTTAAAATGTTACCAGGCAGCTGCTTTCTTATTTATCAAATGGAGTCCTGTCCAACAATCTCCTCCCCACCAAGGAATTTCATTTATTTATATTAATAATTTTTGATGTCTTATGAAAAACCCAATTATAACATTTAATGTATTATTTTTGAACAGTGAGAGACTCTCAAGGTATGATAAACAACAATATACATTACTTTTACACAACCAATTTTAGCAACATTTGGACTAACTTGGAACCCAGGTGGAAGCATGCTTTTTAAGTCTATTATCCAAATTAAACTTTGATAAAATGATCCAAAAATGTAAAAAAGAAAAAAAGGAAAAGGAAAAGGAAAATTATTGAGCTCAAAATAAAAAGGAACAGCTGTTTACAGAATGGACAAATGGACAAACATGGACAGATGATCTGTACAGATTTGAACATAGAAACAAACAGAGTTGTTGGTGTCTATAAGAACTCTCTAAGTTCTCGGGGGCTATTTCATGCCCCTTTGCTGAAACTAGCTTGCTTCTTATGCCCCATGTCCTTGGGGTTGGAACACCTGTCACCTTGAGCACCCCATGCCCTCAGGGCATTTCCTAGGCGCTCTGTGCCACTTGGGCACTCCTGTATGGGCACTTGTGCTTTTGGCTCCACAGATGTGAGCAATCACTAGCTCAGCTGACTCCCAACAACGCCTTAACAGACTGGACAAACAGACAAACAGGTACACAGACAGACTGACATCTTACACAATCAGAGTGCACTCAAATATATTTTAGCCAAATTGAATTATGCTGAATTTTTACAATTGTAGAATTTGTAATTATAAATAGACTAGTCAGATTTATTGTAGGCCAATTTGCAGAGATCTCTTATAAAAGAATTTGGAAAGGACAAAATCTTATCTATAATTAACATATAAGTTTTTTATAGGACTTAGCATATACTCTTATTTATTTAGACTTCTTATTTTATTGTTTGTTACCATCTTTTGAGCATCTTGTGTCAATTAAGTTTGGCTCTAGCTTCATCCTTCTCTATCAGTTGTGACGTGGTCACTGTCATAGGACTGAGCATCTGTTTCTTGAGAGGTGGAATTAACTCCTTCTCTGGGTTTGGATCCACGATACAGCCGGACAGCACACACTGGCATACAGATAGGCCATTTAGCATTTCCTGGAAAAACATAAGCATACCCTCGACCCCAAATTAGCACTGGACTGGGTGCTTTGATTGTTCAGTATAAAGATCTTTCTAAAGGACTCTTTTTAGCCTTTATTTGATTGAATTATCTTCCTGCTGCAGTCTTTATAGAATTTAAAAATTTTACTGTCAAGTGAAATCTGTCATGAGGTGAACTCTCCCTTTTTTGTTTTTTGAAATTTAAATTGTGAGCACATTTAATTAGTTTTAGACCTGAAGATTGTAAGGAATTTCTGTGGTAAGGTATAGAGAAAAAACTACATTTTGTTTTTTGGCACCTTGGACTTTTTGTTGTTGTTCAGACACACAGGTTGTGCTCCTGCTCTGGTCTGGAGGCCCCACTATTGTTGGGGATACAAGCAATAGTGCAGTGTAAACTTTGATGCATAAAGTGTGTGTGTAGGTGATGGGAAAAACCGGGTTGGCTTGGGCGCACCAGAGTTGTGTCCCACTTCTCCTGAATCATGTCCTGTCTTTTGGCCTGGGCTGAGTGCTGTAGTGCTGTTGGTCGGGCAGCCACTGAAAGGCTTGGCAGGCCCCAGGGGAGTTTGCTCCTCAGCACACAGGAGGCAGGGCTGCAAATCTCAGTTCTATAGCACAGGACCTGCCTCACAAGCCAGGCAAGGTCCCCCAGGGGAAGTTCTCCGTACCTTATACCACTTGTATGTATTTTTAAAGGCAAATTCTGAATTGGTTTTAGACCCTGATGACTAGAAATCAAATTTTGGGATGTCTCTCTGACCCATTGAAGGAAGTCTCCTCTACATCCTTGTGGCTATTATTTTAAATTGATCACAAATTTGTAACTCAAAAGCAAGTCAATTTGCATGTGGCAGTAAAGATAAGCTTTGCATCCCTCCAGGTTAAATCAATTTAGCACTTTTACAAGGTTGAGAAACATTGCTCACACCTGTAGCTGTCCCATCCAGAAGCCATGCCATAGGCCAATGGCGCTAGGCAATAATTGAAGCATTTGTTCCTGTGTCTAAAAGCCCTTTAAATGCCCTTTTCTTTAATTATGAATTTTATCTCCCTGTTAAATAATCCTTTAAAATCTGTAGAGGTCCAGCTAGACTTGTGTTGGTTTTTTACCTAATCTTGTTCTAAACTGTTTTTTCATTTCCTCTGAAGTATATAAATTTACAATTCCTTCTTTTGGAAACAAACTGAAGAAATTTAGCAATTTAGTGTAGTGTTATTGTATTGAAAACTAAAATTGACTTAAGAAAGCAACAAAGACCCTAATAAACATAGTTACCATTAATCACAAATTTGAAACAAGTACCCCTGAAGCAAATAATTTTGAAAAACAATGGCACTTAAGAATTTACACTACCAGCTCTCAAGACTCAGTACAAAGTCATAGTGAGGCCATATGCTGGAGTCAGTCAATTATCAGTTCGTGAAAGCCAAATGTTGAATTTTAGAAGTTTTACCGGTTAGTTGTTGTTGCATTGGTTACTTGAAATTGTCTTTTGTGAGAGTATTTTGTGAACAATCAGGACCACATTACCCCCCTAACCACTAGGAGCCTGCTGGGCTAAGCAGGGTCGTGCCATCTCGGGGAAGCTGGGTTGTAGCACCTCTACTCTTTGGCAGGGCTGTTGCAGGCCCTGCTGAAACTTTTTCTTCTGGAACAGGAAGGCTTTTCACATCAGTTTTAAATTTACATCAAGTTGCCCAATGATACCTTCGTCTATACTTTGGACCGATAGTTGAAGGTTTTGTTGAAGGGACAGAGAGTGGCTGTATTGCCCCTAAAGATGCAGCAGCACAACTATTGGCAAAATGCCCCCTCTCTCCACAACAAAAACCAGTGGCTTTGTTTTTTCTCTTTCCTTTAGGCTGTGAACTGATGACCTGAGTAATTATAATTTGTCTCTGACAATTGGGGATTGGAAGTTTAGTAACTGGGTAGATACGCTGAAAACCCTCTATGTTCTCCATTACCCATCTGGCTTCCTTTAGCATCAGTTGCAAGGGAGATAGAGAAACTGGCTCTACTCCCTGAGAGGTGGAAGTTCGAACCTGTGACGCTGCAAACTTTGAGCCAAAAAGGCAGGAGTTGCCGCTTGGGGCTCACTTGAGGTTATCGGGGTGGCTGTCTTTCCACCATCTTTTTCCTGCTCAGGACTCAATTCTAAAACAGTGGCTGGAGTCAGTTCCACTGTGGCTGTCTCAAGAAGCTTATGATTATTAAGATCCTGTCTTATCCAGATCCACAGAAGGAATGTAAATACTGGGATCAAGCATACAACAACCAGTTCCTTATACATTAGTGATTCTGTTGAATAAGTTTGTCCCATAGTTAGACAGCTGATAGAATCAATATACTATTTTTTTTTTTTTAGAAAGGGAAGGGGCTTCTCACAGGCCCGTTTTTAACTGACCCTAGAGAAGAAGGGAGTTTCAATGCTCCACGCTTTACACCTGCGAAAGCCAATATCAATACACTCCAGTGATGACTATTGACCTATACCAATGCACTTCTCCCACTAGTTGCACGCACATTTGAGAAGGGTCCCCTCGCCCTCAATCTCTTACCCCGTCCGTGTTCTGGTGCCATATGCCACGACCCTTGTGGCTCCTGAGGTTCTTGGGGTGAAGGACCGCGAGAGGCTAAGAAAATAAAGATAGAGAGAAAGCTGGAGTCAGGTGGAGCCCTTATCCTCCTGATGGGAGGAAAGGAACTGGCCCCTCACTGCAGGGGCGTTTATTTATACCTTTTAGCAACCTAATCCTATGACACCCTGTTGTCCTTGCAACCCACCGCTCAGACTGCCTTGGGGCAAGGCGTTCTCTAGGCTGAAGTAGCATCTTCACGTGACTTGCCCTAGGCTCTCTTTGTTCTTGGAATGATCTTGTCTAGGTCATACCGTAAGTCAATTTCCAGCTTCAACGGCTCCCAACAGCTTGTACCACTAAGTTCTATCCTCGGCCCTGGAAGTATCTTATTTCATTAATTTTGAAAGGTAGTTTTGCAGGGTATATCAATCTGGATTGGAATTTCTTTTCTTTTCTTTTTTCTTTTTAGTGTATTGTAAAAATAAGCATCAAATTTCAGAAAAGCATGTCAACTTTTCTTTTTTCTGGTATCAGGAATCAAACTCACAACCTCACACTTGTCAGACAGGCACTGTGCTGCTAAGTTATATCCTCGGTCCAAAACATGACTATTAAAACATGGTTACTTTTGAAAAGTGCCAGCCTGACACCAAGCAAAATGTGTTATAAGGAAGCAAGTCATCAGCTAAGTAATATTATACACACTTCTTCAGTTATACTGCTGGTTGTCTTGAGAAATGTAGGAAATGCCAAGGATTTCAGATACAGCTCTGGGCTTATGGCATGGTTTGCCTATCATGTTTTATTTATTTCCACATTAAACATATAGGCTCAAAAGATAATATTTTGTGAAATTAAATACATATCCAGGGAAAATTTCCTTCTTTTTATGTACTCTGTGGAATCTCCATTTCTGATTCTGTGGCTAGTATTTTATCTTTTTGTTGGTTTGTTCCCTTGCTCCACTCTCCAGTATTGAGGACCAGATCCACAGCCTTACACATGACAACAGGCCCAGCCTGTCTTTTCTTCTTAAAATTTTGACACAGGATCTTGCTAAATTGCCCAGACTGAACTGAAATCTATGATCCTTTTGCCTCAGCCTCCCCTGTAGCTGTGATTACCAGTGTGTGCCACCACAGCTGCCTTTGTGGTTATTTTATTTTTTTTAATATTTATTTTTGGTTTCTTGAGACAGGGTATGTTTTTGCTTTATGGTACTGGGAATGAACTCAGAACCCTGAGCTTGTGCCACTGAGGTATATTTCTTGGTGGGTTGTGCTGTGTAGTACAGACTGTCCTTGAAGTTGCTTATGTAGCCCAGGCTGGCTTTGAATTCATGGTAATCCTTCTGCCTCCAGAGTGCTGTGTTTGCCACCACACCCAGCTTTGTGGCTGATGGCTGTTTTTTGTTTGTTTGACTCTTTTTGTCTTTTTAAGGCAAGGTCTCACTATGTAGTTCAGGCTGGCCTCCGAGTCTCTGGAATGCTAGGATTATAGGTATGTACCACCATGCTGGCTTTTTTTTTTTTTTTTTGGTCTTTTTGAGACAAGGTCTTGCTATGCTGTTCAGGCTGGCCTTTCACTCACTTTGTAGCCCAGGCTGGTCTGGAACTTGCAACGATCCTTCTGCCTCAGCCTCCAAGTACTGGTATTACAAGCATGTGCCACCATGCCTGGCTGTGGCTGTAGTTGTTTTGGAAGCTTTGATTACCAACTCTTTAAATCACCAAGACCAAATTGTCATTAACTTTAAAAGGAAGATATCTATCAAATTTTGTCAATATTACACCTCTGGTCCCCTTCCTGAAGAATGATAAAGATTAGGTTTAGTTAGTACTGATGTTTTTTAATAAGCAAAAGTCTAATTCAGCTTTTAAAAGCAAATGCCAGACATAAAAATATGGCACTATTTCAAATCAGATGCCAATAAAAATGGCATCAGTACAAAGGTCTAAGTAAATATCAAATACAGGAGATTAGTATTTAAAACATCTTGCAATTATTTCAGTAAGAACAAGAAGCTTAGTAACAGGTAAAAGAAACATGGCATTATATTGAATATGGTGTTAAGCTAAATAACCATAATTTTTACAAATTCTACAATCATAACTGCTTCTTTTGAATAACTAAATTTTAGTTTCATATTTTAAATTAAATCCCTATTCAACAAAACTAATTGAACAAACATCTACACAAATTTAGATCTGAGAATAGCAGTGTAAAGAGGAGACATTATTTAAAGATGAGTAAGAAGGTTCTATTCTTTTTCATCATCACTGTGATCAAGTTGCAAAGGATGTGATTTTCTCTTTGTTTTCCCTAAACCACTACTTCCTGGCTCTTCAGGAATTTGATTCTCTTTTTCAGAATTTTTAGGGGAAAGCCTGAAGAATTCTCCAATTCCTTTTTGCCACCAACTGGATTCCCTCCTGAATACTTATTTTCAGCTTTTCTTGAGGACAAAAGCAATGTGGAATTTGTGGCAGACATGGAGGGACCCAGCACCTTCCTGGGGGCTCAAGAGGCCACCACTTTCCTGTAAGTGCCCAGGACACTGTCTACTTTAGTCCACACCATGCTAGCCTGTGAGGAGATGAGGTAGTTGCTCTGACTTCCTGGTGAGGGTGTCTTGTTGGACAACGATCCAAAGAGGACACTCCTGCCACCATTAATGGAAGTTGTTTCTTTTCGGGACTTGAAATACTTCACTGTGAACACTTTATGAATTGAGGATATGTGTTGAGAAGACTGCCATGATTCTGATGGGCTTTCCTTTATAGATGATCTGTTTCTTTTCTCTAGTAGCTTTTAATATTCTGTTCTTGTGCCGAATTTCTGAGATCTTGATTATTGTATGTCTGAGTGTAGATTGGTTATGGCTATTTGGCATTCTATATGCCTTACTTATCTGTGTGTAGGATTCTGTTCCCATGCTTGGAAAATTTTCTGCTATTACTTCTTAAAATCCACTTGTGTTGACACCTCCTTTTTCATTGACACCTGTCATTCTTATGTTTTTCTTTAGATTATCTTGGTGCTGTCAAATTGTTATTTCATGTTCCCTTGTTATTTTTAAGAGATCTTCTCTTTTGTAATTGCCAGCTGTGATCCTGTCTCCAAGGTCTGATATCTTTAGTGTTGTTCATACAGTATTGCAAGTTTCCAGTGGAATTTTATTTTATTTTATTTATTTATTTATTTTGCGGCACTGGGGATTGAACTCACAACCTTGTGCTTGCCAGGGCAGGCGCTTAAGCTGCTGAGCCAAACTCCCCAGCCCTGGTTTTTTGAGGCAGGGTCGCACTAAGTAGTTCAGGCCGGCCTTGCGCTCACGTTGTAGCCCAAGCCGGCCTCGAACTCACAACGCTCCACCTTCCAGTGGAATTTTAAATGTCTTGAATATCTCTTTGAATCCGTTTCATGCATTCCATTTCTTTGCTATGTAGTTCACTCAAGGGTTCCATCATTTTCCTGTGTTTCTGTATTTTTTTAATCTGTGTCTTTCCTAGCTATGATGAGCAATTCCTTCATTAAGATTGTGATTTTTCTTGCCTGAGAGATTATTTCTGATTTCATTTCCTTTGTAGTCTTGTGGATTTGTTTCTTTACTTCACTTGTTATCTTTTAAGAAATTTCATGTGTGTCCTCCAATGTCTTCTATGGCTGTGTCTCTGGTACTTGTTCCATGTGGGCTGGAAGTCTGAGATTGCAATTTGCTTTTTCATCTTGTGGTTCATATTTTGGTCTTTTCAATCTCATTAGTCTCATGTGTCTGTCATGTATTTCTTAGTCAGGGTCCTACTGTGTGGCTGGTGTTCACCCATTTGCCAGGTCCCACAGAGTAGGAGAGGGGCCAATCACCTTAATTCCTCTTGCAGGGCTAGTTGGGTGAGTCCTGGATTCTTTTCAGGCAGACTAGTTGTTATGGTTTATATTTTGTGTCAACTCGAGAAGTCTAGAAGCTTAATTAACTCAGCAGCTCTACATCCTGGGGTGTACAGCACAAGCAGTTACCTGTTCATTGTGTCAGTTTGAGAAGGTCAGAAGTTTAACCGAGAGACTCAGCAGGAAGCCACGGGTCTTACTTTGTAAACATCCTCATCCTGTGCAAAGGAAGGCAAGGAGATTTGTGAATGCTACACCCACCCTGGGGGAGGGGGGTGTCCCGTGTACTATGTAAGGAAGAAAAGGCTTGCTCTTGCCCCCTTTTACTCTGGCTGCTTTTGCTTGGCTGCTGCCTTGAACTGCTGCCCCAGTGCCATGCCACCCTGCACTGGAGCCAGCTGATTGTGGACTGAAACCTCCAAAAACTGTAAGCTAAATAAACCTTTCTTTCCCTAATTTTGGGTGTCAGGTGTTTTGTCTCAGCAAGGAGGGAAAAGTAACCAAGACACTAGTCAATGAGTTTTGATGTGAATCAATCCTTGGCTTGCATTGTTACTGCTGCTTCAGACTTTTCCAGGCTGCCATTCCTACCTGTCCGTGGTGTGCACCCCACTTGAGGCCCTACTGTGTCACTGGGTATCTCACAGGCTCACCTAGAATCCTTGGGTGGGGGAAGACTCACCTGTGCTCTGGCCAGCACACCAATTTCCTCCAGGTGGGGGGAGGGTTCACCTCACTGTCCCACTGAGGTCCTCTGAGTGGGGGCTCATGTTGGGAGCCATTGAAGCTGGAAATTGACTTAGGGCATGATCTGGACATGATCATTCCAAGAACAAAGAGAGCCTAGGGCAAGTCATGTGAAGAAGCTACTTTAGCCTAGAGAACACCTAGCCCCAAGACAATCTGAGCAGTGGGTTGCTAGGACAACAGGGTGTCATGTGACATTAGGTTGCTAAAAGGTATGAATAAACTCCTCTGCAGTGAGGGGCCAGTACCTTTCCTCCCATCAGGAGGATAAGGGCTCCACCTGACCCCAGCTTTGTCTCTTTATTTTTCTCATCCTCTCACAGTCCTTCACCCCAAGAACCTCAGGAGTCACGTGGGTAGTGGCTGGCTCAGAGGAGACTCATCGATGCTCTTGCTGGTCTGTTGAAGTCCTCCAGGTTTGGGGCAGTTCTCACCCACACACTTGCTGGTGTGCTGAGGTCTCCAGGTTGCGGGAGGACTCACCTGTGCTCTCCTCAGCCCAGTAAAGTTCTCCAGGTGGGAGGAGGGGTCACTTGTGCTCTTTCAGGCCTGCTGAGGTCCTCCATTTATAGAGAGAGGTCCCCAGCTCTCTCACAGGCACACTGAGATCCTCTGGGTGGGGGAAGGGGTCACTGGCACTCTCTCCAACCTGCCAAGGTTCCCTGGGTGGGGGAAGGTGTCACCAGCACTCTTGCCAGCCTACTGAGGTCCTCTGGGTGCAGGGAGAGGTCACCAGGCCCACCAGGGTCCTCCATATGGAAAGAGGGCTCACCTGCTCTCTCTCTGTGTAGTCTGTTTTTACAGCCTGTCATGGTTTATTTCAGATGTTGTACTTTTAATCAATTGTAGTTTTCACTTTTTTCCTAGTTTTTCCACAAAATTCTGTATCATGTTTATGATAGTTATTTTAAAGTCTTCTCTCCTGCTACTTTTAGTATTTGGTATGCTGTTTCTTGATTATTTTTTCTTGATTGTGAGTCACATTTTCTTGATTATTTCCATGTCTAGTAATTTTTTATTGTTTACTAACCATTGTAGATCATACATTGTAGACACTGGATTGTCATCTTACAACAAAGGCCTTGAATTTTATTCTAATAGACAATTAAATTACACAAGTCACACACTCCTAATGGAGCTCGGTTTTAGGACTTATTAAGGTAGGTTTACTTTGGTTTTTAGTTTGGAGATTAGCTTTAGTCTTAGTTCAGGTCTTTCCTCCTAAGAAAAAGCTTTAGAGAGTCTCAGCTGTATGTCCTGGTGGTGCCTGCACTCTCCTGTATACCTAATACGACATTACTCCTGAAATCTCTGGCCAGCCCGTGTTTGTGTCTGGGGGTTTGCATCTTGTTTGTTTCTGGGTGTCCCTCCAAAGCCTCATGTGGTAATGGGGGGTTGGCCTTTAGGAGGTGGCTAAGTTTAGCATTTGTGATTGGTTTATTGTCTACTGCTAGGAATGGCAGTGTGAATGCTTCACTTGTCCTGGGGTGGGTAGCCTGCATACAGTATAAGACAGGGAAAAAGGGATGCTTCTCCCATCTTGCCATTTTTCCTCTTGTCACTTGAGGCTGCCAGGAAAAGCTGTCCCTCAGTCATGCCACCCTAATTTGGAGCCAGCTGAGTATGAACTGAGACCTCCATAAACTGCAAGCTAAATAAACCTTTCCTTCCTTCATTTTGGGTGTCAAGTATTTTGTCTCAGCAATGAGAGCAAAGTAACCAATACAGCCCTTTAGCCACAGCTTTGGTTTGTTGGCACATCTTACCTGAGACCTTGGCATTGTTGGGCATCAGACAGAGGTCCTTAAGCAGAAGAAGGACTGTGTATTCATGGTGGAAATAAGTCATGTCATGAGACCTAAGAGCCTATGAAGGGAAAGGACAAGGATAGATCTGGCCCTGACTTTGGAGGCTGGATCTAAAGAGGCAGTCTCTTGGTAACACAAGACTGGATTGTTTGGAATATTTAATTTGGTATCCATTATGGGAGCAGTGGATATTAAGTAGGGATCTTAGATATCTAAGGGAATTCTTAGATATCTAAGCATTAAAAAAGTGCAGAATTAGGCCAGAATGGACAATTTAGTCTGACCCTGTCTCAATATAAAAACATAAAAAATGGCTGGGGATGTACCTAAGTGGTAGAGTGCCTATGGGTTCAGTCCCCAGTATTGCAAAAATGTAAGGGGAGATAAGACTGTCTTGAATATTTCATCTTTGGGCATGCCTCTCAGTCTATGATCTTTTCTCACAGTATCCTCTTCGCCTGTTTTGTTGATGATTCTTTGTATCTTGAGTCTTCCTGTGAATTCCCTTACATGTGTATATTTTATGGCTTCTCAAATTTCATCTTTTCTTTTGGTTAATATGTAAAAACATTTATTCATGTTGTGTACATTTTGTTGCTTTTATCTTGTCATTATCACTTTAAGAGTTTTTTTCCTCCAGATACCTAAGCTATTTCCTTGTCTTCCAGAATGGAAAAACAGATCTAAAAGTAAAGTGACACCATCAACAAAAGCCATTTCTGGTGAGAAGTTGCTTAGTGGCAGCAACTGGGGAAGATCCCAAATTGGTGACCCCCTGCTACTGTACCCTGAGAGACAGTTGCAACTGAGGGTGTATCAGAGCAGCAGGTTACACAGGACTGCAGTATGGGGCATTGGGATACAAACAAGGGCAAGCAAGGACTCAGGATGGGGACTGGAAAGATGTTGACATTGTCCCTTCACAGATCTTTCTTATCTTAGGCCATTTCCATCCCATTGATTCACGCATTCTAAGCTTGTAGGATGATTTTGTTTTAAAAAATCACCAGGAAATCTTGGTGAGAAAGAAAACTTGTAAAGGCAACGCATGTGGAAAAGCCTCAGAAAAACTGTAAATTGACTGAACATGGTAAATATACCAAGCAGAGTAGTTTTCTATACACGAGGCAAACAATATGAGAGAGAAATACCATGAATGTAAAGGAAGTGGGGATTTTTTGACTTATAGCATACGTCCCTCTCAGGTTTTGAGACCATACTATGGGGAGAAAGCCTAAGAGGGTGATAAGTATAAAACAGCCTTTAAGAAGGCTCTATCTCACCATCTGAGGAACCACAGCAGAGAAGGTGTACGGATGTAGTTGGTGTGGGAAGTCTTTCTGTTAGTTTTCAATTCATTTTGCACTGGAGAACTCACATGAGTGAAAGGTCATATGAATGTAATGAATGTGTAAAATTCTTTAGCCAAAATTCTCACCTTGATGTGCATCGAAAAAAGTCACACTGGACAGAGACCCTATCAATGTGATGAATGTGGAAGATCCTTCAGTGGGAGGTCTAATCTTAATGTGTACAAGAGGACATACAGTGGAGAGAAGCTCTACACGTGTCCTGCGTGTGGGAAGGCCTTTGGTGACTGCTCCTCATACACAGCATGGAAGGATGCACATAAGGGAGAAGGGTTGCAAGTGTGGCACATGCAGGAAAGCCTTCTGCCACAGCTGCCACCTCACAGTCCACAGGAGAACCTTGGTACATCAGGAAAATATTTTATTATGTGTCACCAACAGATGAATGGATGATATCATCTGTAAAAAGGAATATTTCTCAGCAGTAAAAAGAACCACCTATTGATATATTAAAAAACATGGGTAAATTTCTTAATTGTGCTGAGCAGAAACAAAACAAAAAAAGAGCATATAGAATATTCCATTTAAATTACATATAGAAAATTTAAACTAACCTATGTAGAGAGCAGACTGGTGGTTGTTCAGTGGGGTCAGGGAGGGGTGTGCTGACAGGAAGGAGAGACTTGAAAAAGAAACTTAGGGGCAATGGATATGTGCATTCTCTTGATTTTGGTGATGTTTTCAAGTATTCAAACATCAAAACTTATGAAACCGTACAGTTTATAAAGTTGATTATGTCAATTATATCACAATTACATGATTAAGGAAACACAAACTATGAAAGAAGCATCAAAAATATAATCCTGTTTGTCAAAAGACAGTACAAATGAAATGAGCATCAAATCAGCTAGGAAAGGACATATGACCAATAAAAGATCAATGTTAATTTTATATGTTACTTTTACAAATTAGTAGGAGAAAAACAAACAACCAAATGGAAAATGTAAGCCAAAATAGAAAATAGAAAATAGAAGGATGATATGAAAATTTCTTTTCTAAGGATAGAAAGAAAAAAAAAAAGAAACATAAAACACATGAAAAGAACTAAATCTAGTTAAGAGAAGTGTATGTGTATCACGGTGAACTACTGTTTCTTCATTTGGCAGAAACAGGAATCTCACAGCACCAAGCACTGTTGAAGACATGGAGCAAGTGGGACCTTTAGACTAACAGGAGTGTAAAAAGGTGTGATCCATTTGGAAACAAGGCAGTATTCCTACAGGTGCTAGATGTATATTCATCATACATTCACACTTGACCCATCAGTCCCTCTCTGAGGGTTTCCGGGAGAAATCTTCATGTGTCCATAGGAGACTTGTACATGAACACTCATAACAACATCATTTGTAGTAGCAAAACTTGGATGGTCCATAATCTAATCTCCTCTCAGCAGTGGGGGATCATTTTAAAACAATGGCAGACCCACAGCCTCTCCACCATACAGGAGCTCAGTGAGAATCCAGGTGAACCCGGGGGAAGACAGCAGCCCCTCCTATCACCTCTCCACCAATGTAACCCGTGAACCACACCAAAAGACCCAAACAATGGCCTCTCCCCTCACTATTGCCACAATTGAGGTGAACTTCTTGGGAAAGCCCAGAGACAAGAGGGAATGCCAGTTACACAGAAGGGTCCCAACAAGGGTGTACAGGATGGACAGGTGAGACTAGTGGTGTGAAAAGTTCAAAGCAACAGTAACAGTACAAGTAAACAAGTGACTGAGGCCTCTGTGAAACAGGCACCCAACTGGGGAAGAACCTCAGGACACAGTAAGCAGTCCTTTTCTCTCAATTTACTTTAAATTTTCTTATATTTTGATTTTTTTCTTTTTTTCTCTTCTTTTACTCTTTCTTTTATCTCGTTCCTAAATGGCTGGGGAGAACTCCAACCACAGAAAAGTAATCCCATCTCCCATATCCAGAGACCATGTTCAGATAAGCCTTTGAATACTTCTTTATTCTTTCTTTTCTACCCCCTTCTCTAGTTTTTCCAAACCGTGTGTGATCATCCTTTGTCCTTCAGCCTTGCTTCTACTTCATTTCCACCTGTCTTTGTTTTATACACTACCCTCCCGAAATTTTCCCACCACAGGGTAAAACTACTCTACCAATGGGAAACACTTTGCATACAAACTTCTAATTTATGACCAGTTCTATTACATAACTATAGATTCTGCTCCTTGGACTAAAGCACAAAAATCAATAGTTACCACAGCTTGTCAATTTCCAAACATCAATTGCTTAATGCTATTGTTATTGCAATTTTACTACTTTTGCTGGGATGTCATACCTGTCCTAATTAGTTGTTCTCCCTTCTGCAACCATACTGGAAACTCTGGGGTAACAACCTTACTACAGCCCTACATCAAAGGACTGGCGACTGAGCCAAACAGATATCAACATCCCACCCTCCATTAATTGGGAAGATAGGATCTTTTTTTTTTTATTTAAGAGAAAAAAAAAGACACATATAATGAAGACAAAAAGCAAAAGAGACAAACAAACGACTAGAGTAAATGCACAACAGTAACATTACAGGTTTACAAAACAGGATAGAAACTTGACAATGGTTGCAATATCGCGTATCGTTATCTTCAAAATGGATGTTTACATTAACAGATATAGACATGTAAAATTGATCTAATCATGAGTATTAATTGTTCTTTATCAATAATGAATACATTCAGCAGTGTGTTCGTTTTAGTTATCTTACATATACATATATACAGATTTATATCTTTTCCTTTTCCCTTCCCTCTTTCCCCCTTTTCCCTTCCCAAATATTTTTGCTCTTTGAGCTATTTTTTACCCTTACCTAGTATTTATTATAGATTTTGGATCATATATACTTTTTCTGTTTCTTACACTAGGGAGACAATACGGTATTTACACATGTGGTTTTGATTTATCTCACTTATGAGTATGGTCTCAAGTTGTGACCATTTACTTATAAAAGTCTCAATGCAATCCTTCTTAATAGCTGAGTAGTACTCCATTGTATAAAAATACCACAGGGAAGATAGGATCTTGTGATAAACACAAACCAAGAATCCTTTACATATAGAAGACATCCCTGAAGAACAGACTTTTCCTAGAGAGGCCTTGATCCTAGTGATATAGCTACCCACTCACAAAGATAATCACAGAAAAGAAAAATTTTTTTTGAAATAGAAAATGACAAGATAAAGGAACAAAATGCAATCTAAGACCTCCAGCCCACCCAGAACAAGTCCAGAACACATAGTCACAGAAGTGGAAGACACTACCTGAAACCTCTGAAATGATAGCAACCGAAGTAAAGAAACAAATCCATGAGGCTATAGAGGAAATCAGATCAGAAAAAATCTCTGAGGTAAAAAAAGAAATGTCAACATTTATAAAGGAAAATACTCAGCAAAACCAGAGTAGAGATAGATAAAAAAATAGATGATGATTGTAAGAGGATAGAAACTGTGAATAATCATTATAGGAAAGAAATAGAATACACAAAATGGATTCAAACAGATATCCAGGAAATTAGAATCATTCCAGAAAGAATGGCCACCATCAAGAACTCAACCAATAAGAAATGCTGGTGGGACTGTGGGGAAAAAAAGAAGCCTTCTCCACTGTTGGTGGGAGTGTAGACTGGTACAATCGTTGTGGAAACCAATGTGGAGATTCCTCAAAATACTAGAATTAGAGGTTCCATTTGACCCAGCTATTCCCCTTCTGGGTATTTTCCCAGAAGAATTAAAAACATCATAGCATACTGATATATGTGCAACCATGTTTATAGCAGCACAGTTTGTAATGGCTAAATCTTGGAAACAACCCAAATGCCATCAACTGAGGAATGGGAAAAAAAAAGATGTGGTATTTTTACATAATGGAGTACTACTCAGCTACAAAGAAGGAAAAACTCGAGGCTCTTGTAGGTAAATGGATGCAACTAGAGACCATATTCATAAGTGAAATAAATCAAACTCACATGTGTAAGCATCAACTTGTCTCCCTAGTGTAAGAAACTAGAAGAGTAAATAAGATAGAAAATCTGTAATAGGTATTGGGAAAGGGAAAGTGCTTACAAAGAAAGACCAACTGGGATGGGGGAAAGGAGAAATGAAGGAAGGGAAAAGTAAATATATATACTAATTTCTTTTAGTTTGTTAAAAAGATTGGTTTCGGCTTACATTGATTAATTTTACATGCATACATCTTGTAATCTGAGCAAATACTTTTAAGACAACAGTACACAACATGTTAATTAACCACTGTTATTATCCTGCTTTGAAACTCTGCATCATTGATTTTATCATTTGTTTTTACTTTTCTCTCTTTAAAATTAAAAAGCAAAAAGAAAAAGAAAAAGAAAAAAACAATGTCAGAGTCCGTTCCTTCTCTGCTGAGTCCTCCCCCCAGGGCTCTGCCCCACCAAGCTTTCCTTTTATTCCCTGCCTCAGCCTCGGCTCCAACCACAACTTTCCTAGGGCCTTTCTCTTGCAGTGTTCGCCCAGGTGTCTGGATGGCCGGCTTCCTCCTCCCCTTGGGGGGGTCTTTGCTGAAATATCAGCTTCTCAATAGGCTTCCCTGATTCCCAAACTTAAAAATTACAGCCACTGCTTCTGCGCGATCTGCCCCCTTCTCTGCTTGGCTGTTCGCCAACAAATCAACCTCCACCTATCATACCCTGCGTTCTTCTTATTTTTCCATCATGTGCTCGCTTCTGGAATGTAAGCTCCACGATGGCAGTGGTATTACCTTTTTTATTCGCTATGTCATGGCCCAAAGCAATACGTTGCATATTATGTGATTCGGTATTTACTGAATGAACATCCAAGGCTATCAAAGCAGACCAGACCAACCACACTACAGCCATGTAGGGGGAAAGTACACAGCAGGGAAGTCAGATAAAAAAGGGCTTCAGATATCGAAGATAAATCGCACAAAGGTGAACAATGGGAGCAAAAAATAAGATTTGTAGGTAAACTCTTAAGGCACCCATACCACATCCATAAATGCAGCTAAGGCTCTGCGTTGTAAAGTTTCGGGCGTGACGTCACTCAGGAGAGCCGTTGCCTGCGGGGGAAGGGGTGCTGATTGTCGCACTAGTCATCACCCCACAACCCAGCTCATAAACTCCCCTGCCTTTCCCTTTCACGCTCATCATCTGGCTCTGAGGAAATGGAGGCAGTGGAACCCCTCACGTGGCACGGGTCCTCGCGGGGCATTTCATAGAGGAAGGCCACGTCTGGGAGAAGCGAGTTTGAAGCAGCTGTGGTTTCCTCCCACCCCGAAGCCTCAGTGTCGGCAGAGCCGCAGCCCGTGATGCCTCCCGGCACAGGCACCGGTTCCATCCAGCACGCGGAGGTGCCTGAGGGGAGGCTGGCTGAGGGCGGCGCCCCGACCGGCCCGTACCTGCCCGCCCCATCCCCATCCGGGTTCCAGGTGAGCAGCCCGGAGGCGGTGGCGGGAGAGCGCCTGGGTGCCCCGCCTCGTTCTGGAGACTTAGAGCCGTACCGCAGTCAGCGAGGCCAAGCCTCCCGGCCCGAACTTGAAATCCGCATTTCCGCTGCCAGAGCAGCCTTTCCCACCTACCCCACGGTCATCCAGGCATCCCGCCCCGGTCCGTGTGTCTTCCGGGCCCTCTCGCCTGCCTGTCCTTCCTTCTCTGAGGTCCCAGCACAAGGGCAGGCGCTCCTCCCAGCCCTGGTCACTTTCCTGCATTTCTCCCGTCTCGCACTGCTATGGTTAGTATCTAAACGTCCCTCCGCAGCCAGCCGTGCGCCTGGGCGGGACTTGGGGAAGACAACTGGATCAGGAGGCAGGATGCTCAGGGCGGAGGAGTCCGCTGATGCGGGGTCCGAGCCTGGTGGGAGGAGTGGGCGCCGGGGGCGTGGCCGCAAGGCTTCGTCTCCCACGCTCCCCGCTGGATCTCACCGCTTCCGGCTGCTGCCCCTGTGACTCGGAGCCGGCCGAGTGTGAACCGAAATCTCTGCAAACTGAGAGCCAAAGCAGGTGCCTCCTCTTTTATCTTGTGCGCGTCGGGTACTGTGTCTCAGCGATGAGGAAGTCACGTTCCTGGCCGCCGTGCGCTGGGACCATGGCCGTGGACATCCGGTTACACGGTGAGCGGTCCACACTCAGGACAAAAGCTGGGCACGAGGAAGAACGGCCTCCCCGGAAGGTGCGCGGCAGAGGCAGACCGGCACCTGGGGGGCAGCGGGCGCCGCTCGGGGCCGCAGTCCCCGCCGTCCGGTGATCGCCCACCGGGGGAGCTCTAACACGGGAGGGCGACCAGAGGCCCCGCACATCCGCGCTCTCTGGAGCGCAGTCCCGCGGCCCTCGGCGGCGGGCTGCACGGGAGAGGGCGCTCCGAGTTCGGCTCCCCGCCACGGCGCGATGACAACCACTGTCCCGCCCGGGGCCGCAGGAAGCGATGGCTGCGGCGCCCGGCTCCGCTCCAGCTCCTGCGGCGACAGCATCCCTGTCTGTCGGTAAACTGAGGCTCCCTCGCAGCCGTGTCCCCAGGCGTAGCGCATGGACCGCGGCGGCGGAGGGGAACACCCTACCCGGACCCACGAGCCCCAGCGCTCTGCACTGCACTAACCGGACGCCAGCGGCTCGCCCAGTCCCGGGGCGCGGGGCGGGACTTCCGGCAGAGATCGGAAGCGGCTCCCGGACTACAACTCCCAGCGGCGCCCGCGGCCCGTCCCGGCCCGGGGAACGGCCGCCATTGTCCGCGGTCGAGGTGAGGCCTTCGCCGGGGATCTCGGCGGGTTGGGGGTGCAGGCGCGGAGCGCGGGCCTGTGGGCCGAGGTTCCTGCGGTACCCTCGCTGCGGCGGCTGCGGTCCTCGCGCCCCCCGCCCCCTGTTCCCGTCCCCCGCCCCCACCTCCTTGCCCACCGGGGGCTCCGCGAGACGGCCCGGCCCTGGTGCTGGGCTCCGTGCCCTCCGCGGTGCCTTCCCCAGCCTTGGTGCCGCGGCCGGGCGGCGCAGGTGAGGCCGCGCCGGGGACCGACAGTACCGGACCCGACCCTGCTTGGGCGGCCGGGAGTTCGGAGGGTACTGTGTGTTCAGATAGCGTTTATGCAGTCGCGTCCTCCACTGCCACCGCTTTGCACTGCAGTGGTCTAGTTGCAGCCTCTGCACGGTTTGAGTCCAGGACATTTTCGACAACTTCAAAAACGCTGCTTCGCTGGAGCAGTGCCTCCCCTCTTCCCTGACCGCAGCTCTGGACCACGATTGAATGAGCATTGCAGGTAGTAGTTACAGGGTTTTTGTCAGGTCCATTGGTAACTTCTGTTGGAGTTGACTGGCTCCCCATTGGGAGTGGACGGCTCACACGTTTGCACCCTCAGCCAGCACTGTGCCCTTTTTTGTTCAGCTTATTGGAGTTACGGTTCGTTTTTTTTTTTTTCCTCAAGAATTTTGGCATGTTTTGGCATGTAAATTATGTCTTCCTTGTAAAGTTTACTGGCAGCCTGTTATTTCCATGGACGGGTTCTCTTCTTAGGTATAAGAGAAAGGACCAGTTCTGTCTTTCTCATTTGGATCTTTAGGTTGACACTTGCTGTGCTCCCGGGCTGGAGCCTGGGTGATCGATCAGTCCTCAGAATGGCAGCCTTCAACCCGTGGAACTCATGGGGTAAGTCAGAATGTTGTTTTTCCAGGGTTTCCCTGCGCCAAGGGTGGAGGAGGTGCTGAGGGATGAGAGAGGGTCACTTTGTCTTAGTACACACTTCAGAGGGGATTGGAGAGTAGAAATAGCGATGGTTGGTCGTTAAGAGGGAAAATTATTGCCATGAAAGATCATGTAATTTTTGTATATTTTATAGTTAGCTCATGAAAAATGATTTCTGAAAAGCGACGTTAGTTCTTAGAGATTTTCCAATGATGAGTGGTGTTTCTTAGGAGACAGTCACATGTACAGTCAATGTGTCATCTTTATTGATGTTGCATTTTTTACCTTTACTATTGTTTTTCACTTGTGTTGATCTGTAATTTAAGAAAAAGTTAAATGATAGTGGGTGTCATTTGTGCTCTAACTTTAAATGAGGTTTGATTATTAAAGACATCAAGAGTATCATACTAATACATTTTTTAAAAATTAGTTACTGTTACATTTTACCAAACACCTTGTCAGCCATTTAAAGGGCCCTGGTTTTCATTGTCCTTTCACTCCATGGTATCAGTACGTTTCCTAACACTGGTCCACCTGTTTTCATTTGCTGTTGAATTTTTCACATACCCTTGGCCTCTGTTTATAGAACTTTGTCATACCTATTAGTGAGACAGTCTCCTTTTCTATTTTGTCACCTTCAGGCAATAGGTTTGGCGTTACAGTCCTAACCTGATCTCTCTGTGCAGGTGCCCTTATGGACCACTCCTGGGGGATGGCAGCAGCTGACCCATGGGCCTCCTGGGGTGAGTCAAGAGCCCATGTCCCTGCCATGTGGGCTGCTGTGTTCTCCCTGCAGTGATCCGCCAGAGCTGGGGATGGGGTGGATTTTTAGGGCAGGTATTGGGAGCCCTTGAAGCTGGAAGTTGACCTAGGGCATGACCCAGACATGACCCTACCAAAAAAACAGAGGGCTTGAGTCAGCCACTTGAAGAAGTTGCTACAGCCCAGAAAAACACCAAGCTCCTAGACAATCCAAGCAATGGGTTGCTAGGCAGAGGGGCTGAAATTGTCCTCATCCTTCCCAGTATATAAATAAACATGCTGCATTGGTTGAGCAGTACCTTTCCTCGCATCAAGAGGATAGGGGCTCCACCTGACCCCTGTTTTGTCTCTTCTTTATTTTCTCATCCTCTTGTGGTCCTTCACCCCAAGAACCTCAGGAGCTGCGTGGGTCGTGGTAGGCAGGGAATTAGGGGTCCAGATCTGTTTGTGCAGAGTTGGAATAGGTAGTGGTCAGAAAACTCCCCTGGGAGATGATAGTGATAGTGATACTATCTCCAGACCAGATGAAGGGGAGTTAATATGTGGACATTTGGGGCTCAGGTCCCGGAAGCCTGTGCATGGGTATTGCCTTCATAGTGCAGGGCGAGGGATTCACATGGTAGTTATGTTCCTGACCTTTGTCCATAGGATGAGAAAGTGGGTTCTTCCCTTCCTGTGAGGAGAGGATCAGAACTGTTCTTCAGTAACCCAGGAGGAAGAGCTTATGTGGTAAGGCTTCTGCAGAAGTAGCTGGCTCCATGACTTCTTTTTCATTTTCCAGCTCTCTATCCTCAGGACCCTGTGTGGCATGAGGAGGGGAAAAATGAGGCTGGCCTCCCAACAGCCCAGGTCCAGGTGAGATGGGGCTTCTACTGTTTCTCAGGGGCTATTGTGTTCTCCACTGATGGTTGTCTAAGTGTCATTGACCATCCTGGTTGATGTGGTTTCTTGAGTTTGGCTAGAGAAGGAATCAGCTGGAAGTTTATACTTCCTGAGTGCAGGCAGAGAGAATTCAGTCAGTTTTCCATGACCTAGGGATTTGCTGTCAACCAGCCTGTCCTCAGTGCTGGCCACAGAGGGTTGAAGGGCAGCCCTCATGGCTGGCAGCCCTGTCTCCATCTGCCTTCCATGTTTAGTACTTGTCTCAAGCTCATGTTTGGTGGTGAACGTCTTGTGTGCTGCAAAGGGGATGAAGACAGGTGTCAGCCTTTACCTTGGGGACCACCCAGCCGGCTTCAAAGTCATTTGCTCAGCTGATGATGTCTTGGAGCCGGCTGCATGCAGGGCTGCACATGCTCTGCGGTAGATGTGGAAGGAAGCCCCAAGCCCTGCAGCAGTTTAGACCCAGAGTGGGGTGGAGTCTGCACAGAGATCGGCAAAGGTACAGCTGCTGGGATCCACTCAGAGTGGATGGAGGCTGCCTGCGAGACCTGAGCCAAGAGATGAAGCGGTTATGCCAGCCAGATGGGCACAGTCTGGTGAGCGAGGGTGTGGCCTCCTGCAGCACCACAGGTGTATTTTGGAGGGCAAGGTGCTTGGCATGGCCAGTACCTAGGTGAAGATTGGCCCCTGTTGATTTTGGGCTGGAGTTGCCTGGCTCTGTCCTGGTGGAAATAAGGAGCCTGAGAAGTGTTGATGCTGGAGGTGCCATGGTCCAGGATGTGGTTTTGAGGTGCTCCTAGGAGGGGTGAAGAGGAGGGGTTGTGGTGGTTGCTGAGCTTTCAGGCTCCAGTCTGACTGGGGCTAGGGCTGGGAGGAGATCAGAGACATAAGGGAATCGAGGCAGGGCTTTTGGTCTGGGGTGGGCACAAGGGTATCTCCAGAGAGATAGAACAGGTGTCCTCCCCTTCCTGCCTCTGCACAGCCTTCTTTCCAGGGATGGCCCCTTAAAAGCAATTTCATAAAAAAGTAAATCCCTCACTTACAACTGAGTTCTGTTCTGGGAGAATTGTTCCTAAGTCAGATTTGTTCATAAGCTGACAAAAAGTGAGTATTTACACGGCACACCTGTGAAAGTTTGCAACTTGAATGTTTGTAAGTTAGGTGCTTCCTGTAGTAGCTTTATTGAGATACTCACATAGCACAAGTTTTATTTCTAGAATGTGTACAGTTCATTGACTTTTAGTGTATTCACAGAATTGTACATCTATCAACAGTATCTGATTCTGGAACATTTTTCTCACCCCACCCCCCAAAGAAGTCCTGTAGCCATTAATAGACACTCCTTGCTCCCCTTCTTGGAGTCTCTGGCAGCCATGAATCTACTTTCTATGTATTTGGCTATTTTGGGCATTTCATATAAGTGAGATCATGTAATATCTGGCTGTCTGTGTCTGACTTCTTTCACTTAGCATAATGTGTTTGAGAGTCAGCTATGTTTTATACATCAGGATTTTATTTTCAAGATGGAAGTGCAACCATTTTTACCTTGTCTTCAGTATTTTAAGATTGTGTGTATTCTTTTAAATGGGAGACTTTACATCCATTTTTTTCTAATTTCATCAGGTTTACATTTACTGTGTTGACTTCCTGCTATGAAGGGTGAAGAAGAAAATATCTAGGTCTTTTCTTTGTAAGTTATAGTAAGCAATTATTCAGTTATGAGATACTGTAATAGCAACTTTTTAAAAATAATATGTTAACTTTATGCTTCCTCCTAAACAAAAACAAATACATTCTCCTACAGTTTGGAAACTGATAGGTGAAGTGCTGCATTGTAGGTGTGCTGTCCCCATGTAGCAGTGCTGTTGTCCCCAGGAAGCAGGAGGTCTGAGAGGAGTGAGGCAGGAATGGGTTCCTGACTTCAGAGCTCGAGCCTGAGGCTCCTGCTGTGTGGTGTGTAGTTATTTTGCAGAATCAGCCCTGGAGCTAGGCCAGGCTGAGAGGTGCGCCCTGAGTTAGTCACCTGGGAACAGAAGTTAGCTGTAAGCAGATTCCATGAAGAACCCGGGTAACCATGGCGCTGCACTCTGCCGCTAGTTTTTGTGAGGGTATCTGGATGATTAGCGTTAATGCTGAGAAAATAAAATGGAATTAAAATAACAACACTATCAAATGTCTGAAGAGTTGTGATTTTTGAAAACACAAACCCGGTCCCCTCCCCACACTCATTCTGGATTTTCCCTTACGGGAAACTTGCACTTGAATCGCACCAGTTTTCAATTTAGCAGCATCTTCAGGAACACAAATGAGCTTTTGTCCCTTGATGGTTCCTTCCAAGTTAAATATTCATTGAAATAAAGAGTTCTTCTGGCAAAAACATAAAATGCTGTCATCCCTCATTATCTGAATAGTCTATCCTTGGAAACACGTTAAGTAGTGAAGTTTTAGCTGCCAGGAGCCTAGATCGAGGAATAGGGGAGAATAATAATAGTGATAATACCCCATTTGAGCTAAGAACCCCGTTACCCAAAAATACAAAAACACTCCTCAAACCTCTTTGTATTAAGCCACCAAGAATCCCTCCGTGATAAATGTGCACTAAAGCATTAATGATACTCTTCACCCATCAGGCATACTCCATGATGTACATGATCTAGTTTTTCTGTGTAAAGAAATTGCATTAAAATACTGATGAAATTCTCCTTACGAAGCCATTGGAATTGCCCCAGGTTCCGTGATAGACCCAACAGTCAAGGCCCTCAGACAATCAGGTGAGACCCCGCTGGGGAGACACCTGAGATTCCACTGGGCACCTTCCAGTCCTCAGAGGGTTTAAATGTGCAGGTCCCAGGAAGTACTTTAAATGACTGGAGGCGTACTCTGTGCACACTGGTAGGTGCAAGGACATGTCCAGACCTGGGTGAGGCGTTTGACTGGAGGGTCACTGGTGGGCCCCTTGCCAGGGCTGCTCCCAGGTGCTCTACCTCCTCACCCCAGAGGATCTAGTGACAGAAGCCTGTGTTCCCTGTTCTCAGAGGGTTCGTGTTGTCTCCAGAGACTTCTGTTGTCCTTGTAGCCTCTTGGCTTTGCATTTCCGTTTTCAGTTCTAGACAGGCATTTGGCTTCTTCACGTGATCTCTCAGGTGAGGCCTCGTGGGTCTCACCTTGGGATATCTTGCTGCTCTTCAGTCGATAGGCCTTCCAGTTTAAGGATATCTTTTTGAATCCTTGAAGCATTTCTGCTGTTTTAAATTTTATTTCGACCAATTCTTTAATTGCAAAAAAGTAAAAAGTAGTTGAGCAAATCCCATTACTGAATGAATGGTACTAATCTATCATATTTGTTTTCCTTTTCTCTTTATCATTATTACTGTGGCGGTGGGACTTGAAGCTAGGGCCTCATGGGTCCAAGGCTGTCACTGCCATGAAGGTTTACCACTCAGTCTTTTTAAATTTTGAGTGTCTCTTT
This sequence comes from Dasyprocta punctata, assembly GCA_004363535.1. Taxonomy (NCBI): domain Eukaryota; kingdom Metazoa; phylum Chordata; class Mammalia; order Rodentia; family Dasyproctidae; genus Dasyprocta; species Dasyprocta punctata. Next base: position 18,271 of record RJWM01012084.1, on the reverse strand, counting down.
AAGTTACTCAAGCTGCTTTCAAATTTACAATTGTCCTGCGTCAGGCCCCCAAGAAGCTGCTATCACAGTGTGCACCACTGTACCCAGCTGTTGTCCTTTTTTGTGTCATCCTCAGTTGCTTTCTCACCCTTTATCAGAGCAACCGATCATAGATTCATTGAGAACACCTAATCTATATTCATTTTTGTACATAAACTATGTACTTATAGATATAGTTTGGTTTTTTCTTTTAACATTTACCCTCTGCATGTAGCTTTTTAAAAGCCTTCTTTGAGGTCAGTCCACATGTTGACAGTTGGAGTAGGCCAGATTCCTCCTTTTGCACTCCTGGTAGTACCCACTGGAGACAGGCACTTCGTGTCCCTCTTTTCCTTTTTAGATGGGCTTTTAAGTCCCCTGATCCATTTTTGCTCAAGCCCAAACTTTATGGCATTCTTGAGGTTTCACACTGTGCACGTGTGTTAAGTGTGTAAGCAGGCATTTTCTCAGTATTACTAGTGCTGCCATGTTGCTCTCTAAGGGGCACAGCCTTGCTCTCTCTCTCCGCACTGGGAGAGTGCCCATTTCCCAGCATCCTTGGTGGCACTTGGCACCGTCAGGTCTTAGTATTGGCTTACCTTGAGTCCAGAAAGGTATATTGAATTATATTCATGTGAATATCCAAGATTGTTAGTAAGGTTGAATATCTTACGACACCTTTATTGGCTGTCTGTGTCTCCTTTCTCTTTTACTCCCTCACCCCTAGATTTCTATAGAGTGGCTTGCTAGTATGTGGTTATTTCACATGCTTTCTAGATCCTGATTCTTTGCCATATATGAATTATCTTCTACCATTCTATAGTTTGTCTTGTGGTATTTTTTGTCAAATACATGTTTTACCAAACACATGTCAATGTTTTGTCAGATATGTATCAAATACATGATTATGACTAATGTTTTTGTGTCATATTTTGAGAGTGCTATATTAAAAAAAATACAGTTTCCTTGGTATTCTCTTTCTGCGGTCTTCCATGGGGTGGCAGGCCTCCAACAGGACCTCCCCTCTATATTCCTTGCCGTTTTCTTGGGGAGAGGGTAGAAGCTTTGGCAATCACAGTCCCACCACCACACCGCTCTTCCTGAGGTCTCATTATGTGTATGTTGTTTTTCTTCTTTTCAGTACGGGGGATTGGAAAAGGGCCTCGTGCATGCTAAGGCAAGCACTGTAGTGCTGAGCTTAGCCTTTTATCATTTTTTTGAGACAAGGTCACATTTAAATTGTCCAAGCTGTCCTTGAACTTGTGATCCTCCTGCTTCAGTCTCCCTGGTAGCTGGCATTACAGGCATGTAACACCATGCCTAACCTTCTCTTTCACGTTCTGTGGGTCATATCCTGTTCTCTCAGAGTCTTTCATATGGTATTCTGTCCATTTTGCATCGCAGTCTCCGGGCTGAGAGCCTTAGAGTAGGACTCACACAGTGTTGGAAGGTGGATGCCGCTGCTGCCTGGGTTCTCTATTCTCTTGGCTGCTGAGTCCATCCTTTCCTGCATGACAGGTGTCTCTTGTGTCTGGGGTCCTCTGGTCTGTTGGTGTGCTTAGGAGTTTGGCCCTGCTGCTTCCAGGCCAGTGCTTGCCTCCCGCTCTCCCCACAGATCCTCCTCTGGGCGGACACTGCATGCAGTCCCCAGGCCACAGGCAACCCGCCCCGTGCGTGTCTGGAGGGACCTCGGATCACCCAGGAGCCCGAGACGCTCCCACACTGCTGAGTGTGGGAGGCTGCTGGGGTTTTTACCCAGGTCTCAGGGCAGTGCTGCCTGTGTGGTACATGGGTGTTGGCAGAGCTGTGCTGCACGTGTGCCTTTCACTCATCTGCTGCCAACCTGGCTCTGACCCCTGCCTGCCCCTGCAGAGGGCTGTGTGCTGCCACAGCCCTTCCTGGCTTGTGGGGCTGAGGACCCCCACTCTGCTGGTGGTTCAGCAATTCTGGTGGGGTATGTGTGATTCCTGGCACTGCTGGCCTGTTCTCATCAGTGGTTAGGGTATCTCTTTCTAGTTTACTTTTATTTTTAAAATTTTTATTTAGGGGTTTTTTGGACCCCTGAGTAGAACATAACCTGTTTTAGTTTCCCATTGCTGCTGCAACAGATTACCGTAGACTTCATGGCCTCGAGCAACATTTTATTCTCTTGCTCTGGAACTCAGAAGTCCTCAGGTGAGTTGCAGGGCAGTGTGCCAGCAGGAGGACCAGGCAAAAGTCTGGTGTGTTTCTTTTACTGCTTCCTGCCTGGACTCATCTCCTCCTCCATCTTGAAAGCACGTGGCTCAGACTTCTGCTTCCATCCTCGTGTCCCTCCATGTGTGATTCCATCAGGTCTCCTGCATGCTCAGGACAACTTCCCACATTGACATCTTTAGCCCATCCCGTCTGTAAAGTCCTTGTCATTGTTCAGGCCACAGTCACAGGTTGGGAGTCGGCGTGGTTGTGGTCCCTCCATACTCAGTTTTCCACACGCGTCCCTCCCCACAGCTTCAGCAACTGCCAGCTTTCGGCTCGCTGCCTTTCATTTGTTCCAGCACAGCCTTTTTGCTAAACTGGAGTACTTTAGAGCAGATGCCAGGATTGTACCATTTCCCCTTGTAAGCACTTCTGTGTGTGTGCTCTGTGTATCTGAGAGACGGTGTGATGCTTCATCCTGCCGACTTGATGGGGTGGGGAAACACCTAGCATGGTGGTGGTAAATACGTGGCCCATGTGCTGCAGCTAGCTGTGTGTTATCATTTGGAGCTCTCAAAGGTTCGCCATCACTGGCCTAGGACATTAACAAAGCATACTTCTGGCATGGGAGGGTAGTTCCAGAGAACACTGCCCAGGAGGACAGTGGACTGGGGGTCTTTCATGCAAATGGGCAGCACCATCCAGGAATGGGGGCCCTTCCAGAGCAGCAGTAGAGGGGAGGCTGCAGCTCAGGCTCCTCCCCTGCTCTCTGCTTCCCAGTTCTGTGAGGTGCGCCGCTTTCCTCCATCACTCTCCTGCCGTGAGGCTTTTGCCTCACCGCAGGCCTGAGGCAGTGGAGCCCACCGACCAGGAAACCTCTGAACCGTGACCCAGATACACCTGACTCGCTCAGATGCGCGTTTTTCAGGACAACCACAGCTTTGCCAGTAATGTGTTTCCCACTCCACATACGGTTCTCTCACTTGTCTCCAGAATGTCGTCTTATAGTTGGTTTGTTCAGATCAGGATCCACATCAGCATGGTCTCACAGGGCCTCAGTGAGCCCTGCCGTGTTCCCTCCATCCTCCCCAGCCCTTCCCGGGGCTCCCAGCCTCACTCCATCCTGGGCTGAGAGGGAGCCCTGTGTTCTAGGAGCCAGTGACCTTCCGGGACGTGGCCGTGGACTTCACCCAGGAGGAATGGGGGCAGCTGGACCCTACACAGAGGACACTGTACCGCGACGTGATGCTGGAGACCTTCGGGCACCTGCTGTCTGTGGGTGAGGCGGCCCTGCCTGATACACACGCTGGTCCTGCTGCGGGGGGCGCTCTGCAACATTGTGGGAGGAGTGGGCCTGAGTGCTGAGGCTGAGGAATGCAGTCACTAGTGCTTGGAATGCCTGCGTAGCCTGCCCGTGTGGGAACCTACCAGGAAGGGAAGCCTTCTCAGGCTGCCCTGGAGCTGCACTGACAGAAACGCACATTTCCTCCCCATGCAGGGCACCAGATTGCGAAGCCTGAGGTCATCTCCCTGTTGGAGCAAGGAGAGGAGCCATGGTCGGTGAAGCCTGTGCATCCTCAGAGCTCTTGTCCAGGTGAGGCAGGCCAGGGCGAGCGAGGAGCTTCCCCAGAGTGCTGCTTCTGGGGCGTGGGCTGAGGCAGAGCGAGCGTCTCGCAGGTGCATTCAGAACTCCCAGTGGGGAACTACTTCCTCCTCTGCTGGGAAGGACCCCCGACCTCACCGGGCCGGCTTTGCCCTGCTTCCCTGGTCTCCGTTCTCCATAGCACCCATGGGCCTACTGCTCTCTGAAGTGACTTCCTGTTCATTTGCCTGCTTGTAAGTTTTTTCTTGTTTTCTCTCTTGCCAAATGGTAGCCTGTGGCCATTTGGCAAGAGAGAAAGGCGGAAAAAATATTTTTTTAGGTAATGTATTCATATGTTAAACAATCTCAAAGCTATGCAAAATGTTTAAGCTGAAAAAAATGTCATTTATACTTCCTATCCAAAGTACTCAACCTAACACAGAACGATACACAGGTCAGCCAGCCAGCCAGCCAGCCAGTTATTTACTTACTTATTCATTTAGTTTTTAACTGAGGATTGAACCCAGGGGCCTTTCATTGTGCCACATCCCTAGCTCTTTTTATTTATTTTATTTTGAGACAAGGTCTGGCTAAGTCCTCGGTTACTTGCATTTCTCCTGCCTCAATATCTCAGGGTGTTGAGATTCCAAGCATGCACCACTATGCCCTGCTTTTCTTTTTCTTATACTATACATTTTTAAGTTACTTTCTTAGTGCTTAGCCTAGGAATTACAATTAAAATTCAATTTTATTTGTTTATTAGAGTTTTCATTTTGTATATAGGGCTTTAATATGTAGTCCAAGACTGGCTTCTTACTTGGTCTATAGCCCTGTCTGGTCTCAAACTTACAGTCATCCTGCCTTTTCCTCCCAAGTGCTGACATTATTGGTGTGCGCTACCATGCCTGGCTGACATCTCAGTTTATAACAATCTCATTGGAGTAATACCAGTTTAATTTCAATAGTTGTCTGAGACTTTGCTTCTGTATAGCTATTCTTTTTTTATGCTGGTATTGTTGTAAATTGCATCTTAATATACTGACCAATACAGATTTATGATTATTACTTTATGTTATTATCTTTAAATGAGCTCAGAAGATTTACAAACAAAAATTTGTGTTGTATTTATGTTGTCTCGTTATCTTACCTGAGTGATACCCTTTATTGGTGCCCTTATTTTGAGTGACTGCTGGTATTCTTTCTTCCAGCCTGAGGACTCCCTTTAGCATTTCTGTGAGTCAGATATGTTACCTACCAACTCTCAGGTGTTGTTCATCTTGGAATCTCTTGATTTCTCCGTCCTTTCTGAAAGATACTACCAGATGTAAAATTCTTAGCAGGCAGTGTTTTCTTTCTGGCCTCGCAGGTTTCTGATGAGGAACTGAGGAACTCGCAGGTTTCTGATGGGTATCTACTGAGGACTCCTCGTGTGTGAGAAGTTGCTTGTGCCTTGCTGCTTTCAGTACTTTGGCTTTTGACAGTGAAATTGATTATGTGCCTATGGTCCCCTGGGTCACAGCTTTGCAAGGACATCTTGTTACTCCAGTTTTCTGTCATGACCTGTGCAGCTCTTGAGGTTTCTGGGTTGAAGACTGTGAAGGGCAGCGAGAAGGTGGAGAAATAAAGACTAGACATACAAAGCTGGACTGAGGTAGAGCCCTCTCCTGATGGGAGGAAGGGAGCTGCCCCTTCACTGTAGGGGCATTTATTTATAAATTTAGCAACTTAATGTTGCATGACACCTCATTGCCTAGTAATCAACATGAATAGCAACCTAAGGGCCTGATGTTTTGGGTGTTGGAGTTAGTTTGTGGCTTGCCCTGGGCGGTTTTTGTTCTTAGACCCAGCTGGTCAGCTCCCACAGCTGTGGTCAATGTTTAGCTTTAACGGCTTGCTACAGTTTTCTTGTCCTCTTTCTGGGGAGTGTGCTGTTTGCCTTTGCTTCGGCAGCAGTGACTCTGAGGTGTTGCTTATGATGTTTGACAGGATTCTCCTCTCTGGACGCCTTATCACTGTGAGGCTTTCCTACCAGGGAGCTGCCCTGGGGAATCCCAGACAGGTCCAGGGATGACTGCTACTTTTAACTGAGGCTTTGAAGAAACCTCAGCTTTGTTCTTGCCACTACAGTACTGGAAATGTGGGCTATTTTATTTTTTTCAAGGTTACCAATTAGCTGGGGAGGTAGCCATGATTCTAGGATACATTAAGCCATAGAGCTCACTGTCCTTATTGAAATCCAGTTGTTTTTCTTGTTTAACATTCCCAAGTTGAATGGTTTACAGAATTCCTAAAAAATTGATCCTGACACTTTTGACAGTTCTTAATTGCTGTTCTGGGAGGGATGAAATCTTTCAGTTCCTCTGCCATTTGTAGTGACATCCAACCACAGATAGCCACATGTAGCAATTTCTATTATATCCTTACAGTGTTTCTGTAGGCAGCTACAGGAACACATGAATTTGTAGCTACCTTTCACTTTTCTTTTCTTTCTTTCTTTTTTTTTTTTGCGGCACCGGGGATTGAACTCACAAACTCGCGCCTGCCAGGGCAGGCGCTTAAGCCACTGAGCCAAACTCCCAGCCCTGGTTTTTTGAGGCAGGGTCGCACTATGTAGCTCAGGTTGGCCTTGCACTCGCGTTGTAGCCCAAGCCGGCCTCGAACTCAACAACGCTCAGCCTACCTCAGCCTCCCGAGTGCTGGGATTAAAGGCGTGCGCCACCACGCCCGGCCTTTTCACTTTTCTAAAGGTGGCATGCTGTATATCTTGTTTCTTTATTTTACTCTACTGGAAATTTAACCCAGGGCTTTGTGTATGCTCAGCAAGTCCTCTACCACTGATAACATCCCTAACCCTTTCTATTTTATTTTGAGACAAAGTTTTGCTACCTTCTCCATGCTGGCCTTCAACTTATGACCCTGCTTCAGCCTTCCAAGTAACTGGGATGACAGGCCCATGTGACCATGCCCTGCTGTGACTTTTGACTTGACAATGTACCACACTGCTTCTTGAGTTCTGCAGCAGGATGTCTTCTCACCCACTCTAGTGAATGGCTTTGGGGAAGTGTTCTTCCTATTGTCCTCTGTCCAGATCTACAACTTCCTCCAAGAGCTCCTGAATTCAGTACCTTTAGTCTTCCCACCCTCTATGCTGACTGCTCTGTTGCCACCCTGAACCCTGTGGTTTCTTTTACTTCTGCACTTTTGTGAAGTTTTTCCATTGTTCTGATCTCAGTAGACAGAACCAGGAACCTCACCCCTTATTCATGGACGCTTCTTTGTCTTCCTGAGCTGTGACCCTGGTAGTAGCTCTGCCAGTCCCTCCACTGCAGATTAAGAAGTTTTCTGAACCGACTTCTCGTTTTTAGTTAAGAAGTGATCTTTCTTCGAACTCCTAAGATTTTCTTTCTCTGGAACATTGACTGTGGTGTTCAGCTTCTAGCAGCATTGTCCTTAGGCCCTTCCCTTGTGAGATTCCATCTCAGTGTGATGAGGAAATCTCACTTCTTGTTGGCTCCTTGTGTGTTATTTATAGATCTGTATCCCTGAAATCTTCCATTTGAGATCCCTATCAGTAAACCTACAGTGACTAGTTGCTTTTTAAATAAAGCCAAATTTCAAGACTTCACTTTTTTTTTTTCTGTTTTCTCATTTTCTATCCAGCTCCTATTGTTCACTCAGCCAGTGTCCTTCTTCATCTGTGGTCCCATCGTCACACCCTTGTGGTCAGAGCCATCTCTTCTGTATGACCCCTTGATTGCTTCTTTCCATGTTGATCTTCTCCAGCCTGTAACTCTTCTGGCAGCCACACATCACAGTCTCTTGATGACCGTTGCGTGTGTATTGTTTGCTACTCCTTGGCATGTCCTCTCACCACGTAGCTTTGATTTCCTGGAGGAAGAGACTGCTTTCTTGTCTCTGGTGCTAGACACTCAGCTATGATTCAAGTACTGAGTAGAGTATTGTGAAATCATGGTTTGTTCAGCCTTTCTTTTTGCAGTCAGTCAGCTGCCATCTTAGTTGCCTTGTGGAAGCTACCTAAGATTATATACTAACTTTTTGGAGCTAAATTTGAAATTCGTAGTAAGTGCCAGTTTTTGAGCAGAGTAGAGCCTCCGTTTTATGGGCTAGGGTGGTGAAAGGGAAAAATGGTACAGAGAGAAGGTAGAGATAGAGAACAAAGGGTACCTGTTTGGTACCTGGAGCTTGAGACCTTTGGGAGGCTGAACAGTGACTCCTCTTCCCCCAGATTTCCAGGTTGTGAATATGGCACCTTATATGGCAGGTGGAGGTTCTCAGATGTAAATAAATTAAAGATCTTGAGGTGAAAGGAAGATCCTGGCTTATCTGGCTAGATGCTAAATGTAATCACCAAGGTTCTTGGAAGAGTGAGGCAGGAAGGAGAGAAAGAGGCAGTGGTGGTGATGGAGTCTGTAGTTGAGAGATATACCCCGAGGAGGGAGGGAAGAGCAGTCAGCTGGAGTGTGCAAGAAACAAGGGCACGGGTTTCTCCTGGAGCCTCTGGAGAGAACACTCTGCGACAGCTTCCTTGTAGCCAGCAAAAGCCTTTGTAGGTTTCTGACTTCTAGAACTGTAAGAAGGTAATTTTTTGTTATTATAAGCTATTAAGTTAATGTGGTAATTTGTCACAATAGCATAGGAAACCAACACGCTCTTTCAGTTGTTGGAGGATAGATACCTCAACAATTTTATCTCTCTCTCACTCTCTCTCTGTTTCTGTCTGTCTGTCTGTCTTTCTCTCTCTGTCTCACACACACACACACATACAGTTTTAGGGTCTCATTAAATGATAAGAAAAATCCACTTAGGATAAATGTTAAAGCCTGCATTTTAGAGTATGTGATTAGGTGATAACTCCTCTGACTTTTTTTTGTATTCTGGAGATTGAAACTAGGGCTTTCATACTGAGCTATATCCTCTGCCCTTTTTTATGTTTTATTTTGGGACATGGTCTCACAAAGTTGCCCAAGCTACACTTGAATTTGTGATCTTTCTGCTTCAGCCTCCTAGTGTGGTGACTGTACAGGTATGTGCCACCATGCCTATCTTCTAGTCCATCTGTTGTATAATTGCTATAAAGTGATTCTTAGCTGGGCGTTGTGGCACGTAGTGGTAATCCCAGGAGGCTGAGACAAGATGGTTGCAAATACAAGCACATCCTGGCAACTTATTTTATTTATATTTTATAAATAACCTGTTTAATTTATTTATATTTATTTGTATTTTTTTGAGACAGGGTCTTGTTATGTAGTCCAGGCTGGCCTTAAACCCACTGTTGCCCAGGCTAGCCTCAAAGATCCTCCTGCCTTGGCCTCCCAAGTGCTGGAATTACAGGTGCGCACCACCACAACTGGCAAGACCCTACTCTAAAATTAAAAAAAAAAAAAAAAAAAAGCCGGGTGTGGTGGCGCACGCCTTTAATCCTAGCACTCGGGAGGCTGAGGTAGGAGGAGCGTTGTGAGTTTGAGGCCGGCTTGGGCTATAACGCGAGTGCAAGGCCATCCTGAGCTACATAGTATGACCCTGCCTCAATAAAACTAGGACCGAGAGTTTGGCTCAGCAGCTTAAGCGCCTGTCTGGCAGGCGCGAGATTGTGAGTTTGATCCCCGGTGCCGCCAAAAAAAACAAAAAACAAAACAAAAAAAACAACTAGAACTGTAACCTCGGAGAAAATGTAACCTCAGGAGTATCCTTAGACTAGAGTGAAATTTGCCCTTGGATCTGGCAGATCTTGTGTCCTTGACTGGACTGTGTGGAATAGGAAACAATGTAACAACATTGTATCATAGATGACATCCTGACTTGAAGTCTTGGTTGGTGATGCTCCTTCTCAACCCTACCATTTCCTTTTTCAGGCACGTGTCAAGATGAAAAGCAGGAAGACATAACAGAATTATTCACTATTTAATGATTTAAACACTCAGTAAAGCCCTCCTTCTGTTAATAGTTATTTTTTACCTTTTACCTTAAAGCACTCACTATATCCTTTTGTCAGGGGTCATCACAGTCACCCTGGGTTCAGTGACTTACTAGGGAGAGTTGGTCACAGGATTAATTGAGCTCAAGACTGTTAAGTCTTTACAGTGAAAGGATGTTGCACAACATCAGTGAAGGGACGGTGCACAAGGTCAGTCCAGAGGAAACCGGGTGCTGATTTCTGTCCCTGCTTTCCCAGTGGATTTGCACAGGAGATACGTAGTTCCCCCAGCAAGGACGTGGGACATCGTGTCTGAAGTTGTCTGCGAGCAAAGCTTCTGAGCCCAGGGGACCAGGGTGTTCATGGGGCTTGTCATGCAGGCACACAGTACTTGTGTGACTGACTTGGATCACTGAGTCCCCCAGAAGGAAAACACATGTTTACTGTAAATGACAGTGTTTGCATAAACTATTTAGAGAAATTGGTACAGTGTACTTTAAGGCCGTGAGCAGAAAAAGCTGTCTTATCAGTTAGAGCATTTCAAGCAGAGGGCCAGTTCTGAAATAGCCAGCTTACAAGTGGTGTAAAGCTGGAGCAACTCCGGCCTGCATAGTTAACTCTTTTCTACCACCATCCTTTCCATGGGAAAGTATTCTTCAGTGGTTTTATTTTTACTCAGTATTCAGGTAATCTGTAGTTCACTTTTCACTATTTTCTGTTACGATCTTCTCTGGCTCCCAAGTCTGTGCTTGAATAAAATTCACTCTTGCCTTTTTAATAATATGGGAAGTAAGTCTCATCTTTCCTTCTCTTTTTTGAAGTCTTTGTGCTCATACAGCTGTTTTCTGTCTTGTTTCAGAGTGGACGAGAAATCTTGAAAGCAAAGCACTGATCTCAGCACAGAGTATTTTTGAAGAACAGTCCAGTGGCATGAAGTTGGGTAGATGCCTATGGGATGATTCTTGGTTCTCCAGATTAGGAGTTTTGGGATATAAAGACCAATTAGAAATGTATCATATGAACCAGAGTACAGCTATGAGGCAAATGTTCTTCATGCAAAAACAAGTACTGTCTCAAAGTGGTTCTGAATACTGTGAACTTGGGGCAGAATATAGTGAGAGCTTAAATTTTATTCCATCTCAGAAAGTTTCCCAATTAGAACATTTTTATAAGCCTGACACACAGGCTGAAAGTTGGAGATTCAACTCTGCTATAATGTATGCAGATAAGATTACCTGTGACAATAATAATTGTGACAAAACATTTAACCAGTCCATTCAACCTGTTCATCCTGTAAGAATGCAGACTGGAGATGATCTTTTCAAATGTACTGATGGTATGAAATCCTTCAATAATGTCATACATTTTGGTGATCATAAAGGTATACACACAGGAGAAAAACTGTATGAATATAAAGAATGCCATCAAATTTTTAACCAGGGCCCATCATTTAATGAACACCCAAGACTTCATATTGGAGAAAACCAGTATGATTACAAAGAATATGAAAATATCTTTTACTTTTCATCCTTTATGGAACATCAAAAAATTGGTACTGTAGAGAAAGCATATAAATATAATGAGTGGGAGAAAGTCTTTGGATATGACTCTTTCCTTACTCAACACACAAGCACATACACTGCGGAGCAACCCTATGAGTATGATGAATGTGGAACATCTTTCATCTGGAGCTCTTACCTCATTCAACATAAGAAAAGTCATGCTGGAGATAAGCCCTATGAATGTGATAAATGTGGAAAAGTTTTTAGAAATCGTTCAGCCCTTACCAAACATGAACGAACTCACACTGGAATAAAGCCCTACGAATGTAACAAATGTGGGAAAGCTTTTAGCTGGAATTCTCATCTGATTGTACACAAGAGAATTCATACAGGAGAAAAGCCTTATGTGTGTAATGAGTGTGGGAAGTCCTTTAACTGGAACTCCCATCTCATTGGACATCAGAGAACTCATACTGGAGAGAAACCATTTGAATGTAGGGAATGTGGGAAGTCATTCAGCTGGAGCTCTCATCTCATTGCTCACATGAGAATGCACACCGGAGAGAAACCCTTTAAATGTGACGAATGTGAAAAGGCTTTTCGGGATTACTCAGCTCTTAGTAAACATGAAAGGACTCATTCTGGAGCAAAACCCTATAAGTGCACGGAGTGTGGAAAATCCTTCAGTTGGAGCTCCCATCTCATTGCCCACCAGAGAACCCACACAGGAGAGAAACCTTACAACTGCCAGGAATGTGGCAAAGCATTCAGGGAACGCTCAGCCCTCACCAAACATGAAATTATTCATTCTGGAATTAAACCCTATGAATGTAATAAATGTGGAAAGTCTTGTAGCCAGATGGCTCACCTTGTTAGGCATCAAAGGACTCATACTGGAGAGAAACCCTATGAATGCAATAAATGTGGGAAGTCCTTCAGTCAGAGCTGTCACCTAGTTGCTCATCGGAGAATCCACACTGGTGAGAAACCCTATAAATGTAATCAATGTGAAAGATCCTTTAACTGTAGTTCTCACCTTATTGCACATCGGAGAACTCATACTGGAGAGAAACCATATAGGTGTAATGAATGTGGGAAAGCATTTAACGAGAGTTCTTCCCTTATTGTGCACCTGAGAAACCATACTGGAGAAAAGCCCTATAAATGTAATCATTGTGAGAAAGCTTTCTGTAAGAACTCATCCCTTATTATTCATCAGAGAATGCACAGTGGACAGAAGCGCTTCATATGTAGTGATTGTGGAAGAGCCTTCAGTGGTCACTCAGCCCTGCTTCAGCACCAGAGGAGTCACAGTGAGGGGAAACTGCCCTTGGACTGATCAGAGAGTTTGTTTTATTGTACATTTGATAACACATTGATGATACTGTATGAATATAAGAGGGAAGGTTTTAAATTAAGAGTTCACTAAGACTTTCCTCTCTGATTTGGTACAAAATTTAGGAATGAAATTAATAGGTTAAAACTTACAGTAGTTTTATAGCCCTCATTCAACATCAGATAATTAGAGAAGAAAACTAAACACCCACTGTGGCTTCCAGGAATCCCTACCTAAGGAGCACGACTTGGGAGTGAGTTGGCTTTCAGTATATGCTCTTCCAGATTTTACAGGTAGATAAATATGTGTCACTAAGGGAAAACTTTATGCCAAAAATGGTGTTTGACTGGAAATAGTTTTTCATCAGGCCAGAGTACCGGATGGAGACATTCACATTTTGTGCATAATTTTAGGAATGCAGATAGATTTTGCTATTATAACAGGAGAGTCTAGGTGCTAGAATAAAGAACACTAAATTTGAGTTGAAGAAAGAAAATAGTATAGTATTGAGTGGGATATATAATTTTGACTAAGATTAACCTTAGGAAACAATTAGTCAGTGAAATTACTAATGGTGGAAAGATTGTCTGCAGAAGTCTGAGGCTGATGTTGGCACAGAGGTGACACTAAATCACCTGAGTGTCATTGTCTCTTGTGTGTTCATTACTGCATTGTTGGACAGTTAGACTATTTTAGGTGATCACTATAAATTATACATTAATTATGGACACTGCATCAGTATGTATAACATGAAGGAATAAAAAGGACACAGAATTGTGTGTCCATGTCTACTATAGAAGATCTAAAAAGTGTGTAGGGATAAGGATCTGATAGATTCATGGAGAAAATCCAGTTAATTTAAGTTTTTGTTTTAAAAGCATAGCAGTTACTATGTGCTAGGCTTTATTTTAAATATTTTTCAAATATTAGTTTGTTCAATCCCCTTAACTGTATGAGGTAGATACTGTGATCATCAGAGGTTTTTGAATGGGGAGACTAAAGTGGCAAAAGTGGGGTACCTGCCATAGGACCACTGCTAAGCAGCAGTAGAGCTGAGATTGTGGTTCCACAGGCCATTTTTTTAACCACCGTGTCATCCTGACTCTCCAGTGATACATTGCCCAAGTGTTTTCCCTTTTCTTGTTCATTGTTTGTGTAGTAGAGATTTGATAATAAAATCTTAAGCAGTGAGAAGCTGGCTCCTGTATCCTGAAGGGTTTTGGGTAACAAGAGAGCTCAGGACCGTTAGGCATGGTAAGTCTGGACTGGACATTGAGACCTATCCTGGAACCTGTGTTTCGCAGACTTTCACTGCTGATTGCCCTGGGGGCTCTGGGTCTCAGAAGACTCGCTGAGGTTTGTGCTGGCCAGGAACTATTCCTGATGGGTTCAGAGTGCCCCTCGTAAAGTGGCGGCAAGGGTGTCTTCTTTCTCACGGTAAGACAGCAGTGCACTTCAGAGAAGCATTCGTCAGGGTTTCCCTTAAAGACAAGTTCATCTTTATTCATCTCCATTTGACAAAGTTTCTTGAAAGGAGGACTCGAGAGTGCCTCACCAGTCCATCTTGCAGAGTGGAAAGTCTCTGAGTTCACAGGGAAAGGAGCAGGGGGCACCCAAGGACTGGGGCCAAGGGGTTGCAAGGGTGCTGGGTAGAAATTCAGGGCACAGAAAGTCATCCGATTCTCAGTGGGCCCGTGACTCCGCATTGGTGAGAACTGTGACACTGGCTTCAGGAGACTTCACTAGCGGAGTGCGTGACATCCGATCCCCTCCCTCCCAGGGTGTGACGCATGAGGTGGTCACCTGAGAAATGCTTCAGGAGTGAAGTAATGAGTTTCTCCTGTGATTTCTGCAGACCCTTGGGGAGAATAGTTAGCAATATTATCTCTAAAAGAGAACACAGTGTATCCAGAATTGTACTGCTACTGTGGCATGGTTATGGTATTCCAGTACGTAGGGTCCTGATTCTGTGATTTAAGAACTCCAAGGGATGTCACAAGTCATATACAGTATGCCATGGGCATCCTGGTAACTTGCAACCTTATTACCAAACTTGCTGTCTTTTACAAACGTCTCTAGGGGCCTCCTGGGCTCAGACCACACTGGGAGTCGGGAAAGCCCAGGCTGCTGCTTGCTCCTGGGCGGTTTCCCTGCTTTTGCTCCCAGTGTTGAGATGGCTGGCAGCGTCCTCGTGCCCAGGACTCCCTGGTTCCCTCTGTTCCCCGTGCTAACACATGTGCCTTAGATCATTGCCCTATGGACCCCTCTTGCAGTTGGCCCAGCTCCAACTCCTGCTGGCGCATCTCCATTTATTCATCGGGTCCCTTCACCTCCTGGGTACCCTGGGTGCCAGCTCCCTTGGTGCCTTCTTCCTCACTTCTCATCTGCTCTGTCCCTTACCCCTCAGCTCCCACTCGTGACACCTGCCGAGCACTGCGCCCTCCCAGCTGTCTTCCCCTGCTGACGGCTGTCCCTCTGCAAGCACAGATTTCAACTCCTGCCTTGCTGCTCCCAAAACCACCCCAGCTGTCACTGTTTACTGGGAAGATACAGGTGCTCAGCAGTAGGCTCCATTGCACCCCACCCCTCTTCCTCCCTCCCCTCTGCTGGGTGCTGTTTAACTGGCTTTGCACTCTGGGAAATTTCTCTCACTTGTTAATATTTTTGTCTTTGTCATTTTGGAAGTTTCTCTTTTTAGGGTTCCTGTTGGATGTTAGCATGCCCATTTCTGTGTCTGTCACTTCACTTTGTTTTCTGGTTTCTTTTCCTGTCTTTGCATCGTGTGGACATTCCCTGGATCTGCTCTTCCAGTTCACTGATGTGTTTCTCAGCTGTAATCGTTTTGGTACTTACTTCTTCTATTGTTTTTATTTCAATAATTGTTTTACAAGGCTAATACTCCTGGTTGGTTCTTTTTATGTGTTTGTGATATCACTTCCTATTGCTATCTCTTAAGTGTGTTCAAGAGACTTTTATGGTTTTATGCCATCTCTTCTAATGCTGCTTCCATTGGGTCTATAATGCAGTGCATTATCTTTGGAAATAGGCCTGTTACTCTGGCCATCTAGTGCAGCTCCAGCGCCCTCAATGCTGTAAGGGGACAGAAGGAAGCCCCACTGAGCTTGAGTGTGAGTGAAAGTCCAGGCATCAGGGAAACTGATAGTTTTTGTTTTCTTTTTCCTTAGTTCTGGGGATTGAATCCAGGGCCTGTGACCCGAGCTACATCACCACTGCTTTTTCATTTTCTGTTTTGAGATATCACTCTAAGTTGCTCTGTTGCCCAGGCTGGGCTTGAACTTGCTGCTCATGCCTCGATCGCAGGCGAATCACTGCAGAGGGAACCAGTGCTTTCAGTGCCAAGGTGGAGAGGCGCCAAACCCAGCAGTACTGTTGTGTTTTCTCTGAGGTGAGTTGAGCAGCCTCCTGCCTTGCTCTCACCCTGCACACCAATTCAGATCACACCGAGGGCTTCTCAGAGCTGATCCCCTCTGACTTTCGGTCTCTCTTTCCCCTGGGCTTATCTGAGTGGTGCCTGCAGGTGAGCTGACTCCTAGGAGCCAAGGTCAGAACCTCAGTTCTGGGTCTGTCTCCGGGTGATGGCAGCATGAGCGTGTGGGAGTCTGGATCATGGCCGGCATCCTGGCCTCGTCTTTTACAGGAGCAGCACAAAGCACAGCTCCAAACCCATCCTTCTCCTGCCCCTGCTTCTCCGTGTTTACAGTGATGCGTGTTGACCTCCGGCACACGTTGGCATCAACATTTGTAGGTGGGTTGGGTTGGTGCTTGGGACACAGCACTTTCTCCTGGTGTCTTAGGGACATGCGACTAAAGCAGCACTGAGGTTGTTCCCAGGGTGCCAAACTCCTCTGTAAAGACAATGGGAGCTCCTGACAGCAGTCACAGCAGGCAGCTAGCTAAGGGAGAGACAGGTGGATTTGTGCAGGGCACACAGGAAAAATGTGGGAGGCTGTTGTGGGTCTGGAGCACTGGGAAGATAAAGTTTCCTGCTCCAGCCCTGGCCCCTGGGCCCAGCAAGTCAGCCAGTGGGGCAGAAGCTGGCGTGCGTCCCTGTGGGCCCTGTGTGATCAGGACCTGGGCCACCCTGTGGCCTTCTGCTGTCTCAGCCTCCATCACCTCACTGCTGGCCCCCACACGTGGGATGCTGTGTGAGGCAACGGAAGCCAGTCTGTGATGGTCCTGCGTTCTCAGTCACCCCGGTTCCAGCACAGCGGTGGCAATGAGCCTGCAGCTCAAGAAGCACGTGTGTACCCGCGGTCCTAGGGCACGTGCCCCCTGGGCGGGAGAATCTGGCTCTGGGGACAGTGGTGGCCCGGGGTGATGACACTGGTCTCGTGCGGGGCTGCAGCTGCAGTCGGGGCCATGTGTAACAGACCAGGCCTGTGGGAGCCTCTGGATTTGGCTCACAGGAGGGGGATAGTGCTGAGCGACACGCCCACCCACTGTCACAGGCCCAGGGCAGGCAGAGGCAGCCCTCCTGGAGGTGAAGCCATGCCTGTTTTTGTCCCTGGTAAGAAATTAGGGATGAACCCCTGGCCCTCTCCGGTGCTCTGAGGCTGTTTTAGAGAGAAAACCATGCATTTCCACTTCCCAGATGTGGCCGAGTGGAAACAGACCAGCACTTGGTTCTGCCCGTGGTGCTGTGCTGCGGCCTGAACAGGGCCACCGGTGAGTGCCATGGAAATGGGAGGGTGCTCGGCCTGGGCCCAGCCGTGAGGGGAGCTGCGCATCAGGGCCTCGAGGCTCACTGTCCCTCCTGCCCACGCCCCCACCGTCAGGCACCCTCTCCCCACTGGGAAGTGCCACAGAAGCCACACAGCATCGCCTCTTCCGTAGGCCACGAAAGCAGACAAACAGCAACACCATGTGACGAGGACTCTGAGGGAAATGAAACTGGACGACACCCTGAGGAAGCCTGGGGTGGTGAGGGGGAGGAACGAGGTGCATGGAGGAAGCTGAGGGTCTGCAGAAGGGCGCCCCAGGACCGGGCCAGCGAGTTGGCCATGTGGAGGTCAGCAGCCCCGAACGCTGGGCATGAGATTGGCCTCAGCCACCAATTTGGAGTTGCAGTTTAAGAAGAGAAAGCCACCAATCATGGTGGTGCAGGCCTGTGAGCCTAGCACCCTGGGAGGCTGAGGCAGGAGGACCAAAATTCTGAGCCCGGTGTGGGCAACTTAGTGACTTAGTGAGACCTTGTCTCAGAAAGGGGTGGAGTTGCAAAAGGAGGCAGAGGCTGGCATCCCTGAGACCTCCAGCAGTGTGTGAAAGAGATGATGGTGGCGAGACAGAACAGCTATGAGATGGGCCTACAAATGGACCAGCCTTGTCCACCAGCGCTGAGTGACCCGAGACCTTGCCTCGAAGGAGTGTTTGAAGCTGAGTGTGGTGGCACACACCAGTAATCCCTGCACTCTGGGAGGCTGAGGTAGGAAGACCACCATAAGTTCAAGGGCAGCTGTGCTACATAAGTGGTTCAAGACAAAGCTGAACTGTGTAGGAAGACCCTATCTCCAAAATAAAATGGAATAAAATGAAACAAAATAAAATAAAACAAAATAAAACAATGTTTGTTATGATGATGGCTAGAAGTGACTTGCAGTAAAGACAGCACTTCAGCCACAGCAAGCAGTCACAGCACAGATGGGACAGGCTGCTAAGCGCCACTGTGAGATCACCTTGCCAAAGCCAAAGCTGCACAGACA
>RJWM01012083.1:0-57704 GCA_004363535.1 Dasyprocta punctata | reverse complement strand
ACTTCTCCATGATCAACAATGGATATCAGACTTACTTGCCACAGTAAGTTAATACAAAAATGATAAAACCTGTGAAGCAACTGACTTTGGGTTTGAACAAGGGCCATTACATGCTTAGATTCTCAAGAGAAAGAAAATGTACATGGTGAGTTCACATTTACTCTGGCTTCTTTTTGAAACTGGTACAAAGAAGATGAAGCCAAAGAGCAATCTAACTGAATGGAAGAACATAAAATTTAGGACTAATGACGTAGCTTCCATTTGTGAAGCAGGGTACTAATAGTAGAGGGAAGAACTGTGTAGAAAGGGATTATTAAACTATGTGGGTGACACCCCCAGATCAAGAATCCAATAATAATCATCCAAGCACAGAGTCAGAGGATGGTCAACAGAAGAGTCATTAATCAGGAAGCTCTGAGTTGAAAGGACATTCTGAAAATCACACAGTGCTGACAGATTAGTGGAATTTTGATGGGCTACAGTGTATAAATATTACTGAACACCACATAGGTTAAATTGTGACCCCCAAATGGGCATGATTTATAAATAAGGTTTAGGTATTAATCTCTAGACCAACTCTAATACAGGTTTTTTGGGATAATGTGACCTTTCTGTTAATTAACTACCTGACGCAAAACTCAAAACTCTTTACAGAAAGATAGCATAATCAAAACTCTCAACAATGTAGCATCTATATATGCTGTACTGCCTAAAACCAAATATCATTACATACAAGATGAAGCAGGGAAGTGTGAACTATTATTAAGAGAGAAATTATTCGACTGCAACAGATCCAGAAATTACACACATGTTGGAGCTAGCATAACTATTAAAAATGAATTCAAGAATTTAAAAGAGGGATGGGGATTTAACTCAGTGGCATAAGTGCCTGCCTGGCAGGCATGAGGTTGCGAGTTCAATCCTTGGTACAAAAAAAAAAAAAAAAAAAGTATAAAAGAAAAAGTATGAGAATATTTCTGTGAAACTATAACAAAGAACAATTCTAGAATTGAAAAATATATTATCAGAAATAGAAAATCTCTTTATGTGCTTTGGCAAAGACTACACTGTAGAAAAAAATCAATTCTAAATAGATATTCTTTAAACAAGATTAAGAAAATATGTCAAGTAAAAACTGATAGAACTAAAAGGAGAATTAGATTATAGTGAGAAACTTTAAGACACCTCCCTATAACTTGTACAACTAATACAAAGCAATTGTATAGAAAATGAACAGAAATACAGAGGTGGAACCATCACCGACCAGCAGTATCTAACAGAAATTACATCATTTGATGCAAAAAAAATTGACAAAAATTTATTATCCATTCATGATAAAAACTCTCAAATTATAAGACTAGAAAAGAATTTCCTAATGTTGATTTCCAAAAAGTATCTGTCAAACCTACAAGTGACATCATAATTAATAGTAAAAATTATTTTCCCGCAGATTATCAACAGCACAAAAATGTCTACTTACATTGCATATGTGGAACACCATAATGGAAGTTCTAACCAGTTCTGTACAGAAAAGGAAAAAATTTATAACATTGGAAAATAAAAAATAAAGCTATCTCTATTTGCAGATAACATGACTATCTACATAGAATATTTCAAACATATTCAAAAATAAAGTAACAAAAATATCCTATAACTAACTTCAACAAGTTTAAAAATACATGATAAATATTGAAAAATCAGCTGTATTTCTATCCACTAGCAATTGATGCATCTAAGCCAAAATTAAGGATATAATATTATATACAATCAAGAAAAAATAGAATTGTGTATAAAATCTAATAAAATACATTGCAGATACTCTAGGCTGAGAACTACAAAATGCCAGTGAAGAAAATGGAAAGTGACCAGAAGATATGGAGAAATGCACCATGTTCATGCATCAATTTAACATTCCAAGCTGGTGCAAGCTGTAAGGGAAACCCTATTAAGTCCCAACAGGTTATTTATATATATGGACACATTTGTCTAAAATTTGTATGCAAAGACAAAATAGCTAAAATAGCAAAGATGATTGCCTCTCACAAAGAAAACTAGAAGCTAGATAGCTTAGCCGATAAATTCTAAACATTTAAGTAATAAATAACACCAGTTCTACATAAAAAACAGAAATGGGTGGACACTTCTTACTCGTTTTATGTATCTAGCCCTCTCTGATACAGAACACCAAAAATGACATTACCAAAAAAATCTACTGATAAAATATGATTTTTAAAATCCCTAAAAACTATTTAGCCAATAGAGTTAAATGGATATAAGAAGGATAATACCTTGTGATCAAAAAGGTTTTATTCAAATATTTAATCTTGGTTAAAATTCAAAAGGCAATCATTGTAATACAGTGCAATACTGCAATAGAGGAGAAAAACCCCTGTGATTATTTCCACAGATCCAAACAAAGAATTTAACAAAATTTAATATCTATTCATTAATAAAAACAGGAAAAGAAAAATCTTCTGTGAAACAGAATTTAAAGAAAACTAACTTAATCTAACGACGGGCATTTATTTAAATACAATCCAACAAACCTAAAACTTACGTGACATTTGATGATAAAGTACTACAAATTTTCTCCCAAGTCTGTGTTCTACACGTCTAGCAAACATTGTACCCAATGGGTCATCCAGGGCAATGCGTAGTGTTGGGAGAAGGTACCAGGACTAGTATGTGCTATGTGACTACACTAATACTAATAGGTGATTCAACAAGAACATGAGATGCGTGTGCAGAATACAAAACTAAATTGTACTTCTCTAAACAAACAACGTTCAGAAACAAGAAATAATAGAGCTATAGTTATAGCTCAGTGGCATAGCACATTTAGTTTGTGTGAGACCACGGGTTCAATGCCTAGCACCAAGAGGCAGGAGTATGAGGATTGGGATGAAATAAATAACAATAGTGTCAGAAACATAACATAGAAATAAAAACAATGAAGTATGTATGTGTTGCTTATCCATGACTGTGCAGCAAATGATCTCTATATTTAGCTGCTTTACACAAGAAACACTGCTGCAGGCTTTCTGAGTCAGAGACATGAGTGCATGTTAGCTGGTGCTTCGGACCCAGTTTCTATCACAAGCTCTATTTAGGTATGAGTTAGGGGCACACTCATCTAAAGATCAACTGGCTGGAGAATGTGTTTCCAAACTCACATTTACGATTGCTGGCAAGAGTCAAGCATTTGAGGCAGTCAGACAAAGGGCCTCGGTTTCTTGCGGACTCTTTGACTAGAATTCTCCCTTGGTTACTTGTCACTTGGGTCTCTCTGTAAACATTATGGGTCTACCGTAAACATTATGGTGGCTGACTTCTCTCAGATTGAGCAGCCTTAAAAGCTAAGAAGAGCAAGTTCTCAAGATGGAAGCCACATCCTGATTGCAGTTTTGTTCTGAAACCTAGAATGAAGTACATTCAGGAGGAATTTCCAGAGTACTTTCATCAGGCCAGACATCTTTTCATGCCATAAGCTGCTATTGACATAGTACATTCTAGCTTAATTTACATTGTTAAATATAATTACCAATGGGTAAAAATTATCCAGTACGCTTACTTCATATATACTTTTATTTTTCAATTCTAGATACTGTTTCATGGAATGGCAGTGTGCTTTATTAACTTGATTGTCAACAACTTTGTTTTGCCAGTGGTAGTTAGTAAACTAGGTAAGTCACATTAATAATTATTCTCAGCGAAGAGAAAAATATTCTATATATGTCAATGGTTTTAATTAGATGTAAAATTTAATCTGAAAACATATTAATATCTCAGGCCAATAAGCTTATTTTATTTTTTTTTAGCAAACAAACCAAACCAAACCAAACAAAAAAAAAAGCCAAGCAACAACAACATCAACAACAAAAACCAACAATAGTGATATAGGATTTCAAAATAAGATGATAGGAATTTAACAATGGTTGTTATATTGCATACCATTATCTTCAAAATAGTTGATCAGGTTACTAGATACAGGAATAAAGCAAAACAATAAAACAGAACAAAACACTGGATTTCAAAAACAAGACAGAAGGAAATCCCTCACAGTTGCTATAATGCATACTGTTATCCTCCAAATAGATGCTCAGACTCCCAGCTTTAGGCCTGCAAAGTCAATCAAACAATACAAGCATTAAGTTATTTTTTTTACTTCAGTTGCTGTCATCTCAGTTTGAATTCCTCTGAATCAGCCGTTTGCTTATGAGGGTTGCTCTTCTTGTTTCCCAGCCCACGTGCTGGCTGGCACATGGGAAGGCATGGACTGGCTTCTTGATTGTCCTCCCAGCCTGCGTGGCCGCTGATGGCTCATGGGAAGGCATGGTTTGGCTTCTTGATTCTCTACCTGGCCTGCATTGCTTATTTATCTTAAAAGATTACTGATTTATATTAGTTTAGTGTGACTAAAATGACAGTATTAGTTTATTCAGTTATTCAACAATCTTTTATGAAGATCATCCTACATGTTAGGTACAATTCTAATTCATAGTATTTCATTATAAAAACAAGAAAGATTTTTGAACAGGTAGACCTTACACTGAAGTGAAGATAAAACAGTAAACAAGTCAAGTTAATATTCGAAAGTCATGTGTGCAGCAAATTAAACAAATCAGCATGAAATAAAACAGAGACTATAACAGGTACCAAAATCCCAAGGAAGCTAGTAACCAAGGGGATCTAATACAGAAAAAGTTTGAGGGGCTGAGACTTGAAAGAATAATGTAGGGAGGTTTAAAATGATGGAATAAAGACTGGCGGCAAAACGCTATTCTATTTCATGTGGAATGAAGACACCTGGACAGCAACAACTAACAAAGAGGAAAAGAAGTAAACCTCTGAAAATCAAGAATGAGCCAACAGGAAAACTAGAACCTACAGAAACTGAAGATAATGCAGAAAAAGAGTGAAACAGTCTGGAAAACTGACCCTGACTCCCAGGGAGGAGGTCCTGTCTCTGCAAACACAAGAAAAGCCTGGAGAGGGTCAGCAACCCCACAGAGAAACAAATGGCTGACAGCACTTACCCCCGAGAAATGCTCATGGCTATTGTAAGCTGCAAATATGGTGTGGGTTTTGTTAAGCCTATCAAAATTTTTAGGACTAACCTTAAAGGTCAGGAAAGCACAAAATTTTTCAAACACTAAAAGAAAATTGCCGCGACCCATGCGACTCCCAAGGTTCTTGGGGTGAAGGACCGCGAGAGGATGAGAAAATAAAGACAGAGACAAAGCTGGAGTCAGGTGGACCCCTTATCCTCCTGATGGGAGGAAAGGAGCTGGCCCCCTCAATGCAGGGGCGTTTATTTATACCTTTTAGCAACCTAATGTCATATGACACCCTGTTGTCCTTGCAACCCACTGCTCAGAT
Source organism: Dasyprocta punctata (assembly GCA_004363535.1). NCBI lineage: Eukaryota > Metazoa > Chordata > Mammalia > Rodentia > Dasyproctidae > Dasyprocta > Dasyprocta punctata. The sequence goes on along the minus strand of RJWM01012083.1, from coordinate 52,325 downwards.
TGCCTTGGGGCAAGGCCTTCTCTAGGCTGAAGTAGCATCTTCACGTGACTTGCCCTAGGCTCTCTTTGTTCTTGGAATGATCTTGTTTAGGTCGTGCCCTAAGTCAATTTCCAGCTTCAATGGCTCCCAACAGAAAATAATTGTCAACCCAAAATTTTATATCCTTCAAAATTGGCCTTTGAAAACTGATGAAGGAGTAAAGTCTTTCCACAGTAAAGGAAATTTCATGAAGTACATGACCATTAAAACAGCATTACAGAAAATACTTAAGAGAAGCCGAGATAGAGACAGGGAGGCCACCAGCACCAAAGAGCCCAAAGGAAAATATATATCTTGCTGGTAGAAAAAAACAAAAGGGAAAAGTAAAAGAATCAGTACTGGAAAAATAATGCAATGCCAGGATTCAGTAAATACCCTACAATCATAACTCTCAAAGTTAGTGATCACTAATCAAAACACACAAACTATCAAATTAGATTGAAAAACAAAATACGATCATATATTACATACAGGAGATACACCTCATCCGAAAGGAAGTTCACTGCCATTGATGGCAAAAGGATGAAAAATGATATTCCATTTAACCAGATCCTGAAAATAAGCAGATATTGCTATTTTATTTTCATGTACAAGAGATCTCAAGCCAAAGTTGATTAACAGAGGCAAAGATAGTCACTACATTACTGATAAATGTAATAGTTCAACAAGAAGAGATAACGATTATAAGTTATAAATGTCGACACACCCAACTTCGTAAAATAAAAACCACTAGATTTAAAAAGACAGACACCATCACAATCATAGTGAAGAACTTCAATGGCACAATCTCATGATTAGGTTAATCAAAGAAAAATATTTAACAAACAAACTTCACAGTGAAACTACACTATTGAACAAGTGAGCTTAACATATTTACAGCGTTTCATCCAATAATAACAGAATACACATTTTTCTCAGTAGCATACAGAAATCTTTAAAAAAAGACTACATAGTAGGCTATAAAACATGCTTAAATAAATACAATAGCATTGCAATAATCCCCTGAATACTATCAGATCACAGCAGATGAATCTAGAAATCAACAGCAAAAGAAGGCACAGACACTACGCACACATTTGGAGATAAAATAATACATTATCAAATAATCAGTGAAATACAGAAGAAATCATGGACAAAATTTTAAAATACCTAGGAGCAAATGATAATAGAAGGACAACATAGCAAAACCTATGAAGTACAATGATAGCGATTCTAAGAGGGACGTGTATAGCAGTGAAGGAACATGTAAAAACAATAGGGTGACCCCAAATAAACAACCTAGGGATTCATCTCAAGGTTCTAGAAAAACAAGAACAATCTAAATCTGAAGGATAGAAATTACAAAGATCAGAATAGAAATTAGTGAAATTGAGCCATAAAAAAATACAAAGGATCAATGAATTAGAGTTGGTTATTTTAAAGAACAGAAAAGGGTTCTGGAAGTAGGAGAAGAGGAAGTAAAAGTAATCACGATCAAGTGCCTGCCTGGCAAGTGCAAGATACTGAGTTTGATCCCTGGTACAAAAAGGAAAAAAGTGATACAGATGTGACATGCACTTGAACTAGGTCCCTAAAGTGAATACATTTATTATGCGTCGTGAACATATACCAATAAAAAAGGAATAGGAGTATTCTAAAGAATACTCCTTAGAGCATTAAGAGAATGCTACAAATAATTCCCCCCATGTTTAATTAGCCAGTGTGATTATGAAAGATAAGTGTGAAGGTCTGCAGTCTGAATGCCCAAGAAATACTGGCAAATATGTCAGTGCTGTAAGTTCTCATCCAAATATGAAGATTGAAGGCCAATACCCCAGCTCAACTATCAAGGCACAGAGAACAAATTCTCTACTGCCTCGTCTTTTGTTGTAGTCAGGCTTCCAACAGATTAGATGAGGCCCATTTACACTGAAGCGAGCACGGTGCTTTTCCCCAAAGCGATAGAACAGCATTTATAGAATATACTTCCTTCTAGGAAGTGTCCCTTGGAAACTTCCAGATTATTCTTTAACAAAATAGCTGGGTGCCCTGTCTTCCAGTCAAGTTGACACACAAATTTAACCCTCACATCTCTGTTCCTATTTCCTTATTTATCAAACTGGGGGAAAGGACCCATCTTGAAAGTTAGCCAAGAGCTAAAAAATTTACTGCAAGCAGTGTTGAAGGACATTTTCCCAGCTTATGGTAAGCACCCAATAAACATTATCTATAACTGCTATTACTGTACTTTAGCTTTTGTAAGAAGTATGAAAGTAGAGAATTTTAAACTTGTTACTATTTCTGTTATTAAGCAATTTATGTTGAAATCTTTAGTGTTTGTTATGGTTTAGACTGAGACAGTCTCCCAGAGTCTCATGTGGGAAAGTGATTGAATTGTGGGCAATATGGCTGACTTGCTAATGTGAGGTGGGGTCTAGTCAGAAGAGGCAGGTCACTGAGTGTGCAACCTGGAAGGGTAGAGCTTCCTCCTCTGCCCCTCAGTCGGGCCCTTCCTCTGTCATCATGATGTGAGATGCTTTCTCCTGCCTATGCTTTTTTTTTAATTTTAAAGAGAATAAAGCCCAACAAAACAAAACAGAATAAAGCCAGTCAAAACAAAGCAGTGAAAGTGGTACAGAACTTCAAAACAGGATAGTAGGAAATCAACCATGATACCATAGTATATCTATCATAGTATACCATATACCATAGTATATCTTGCTCTCTTCACAATAGTTGTCCATACCATCAGACATAGCAAAATCAAACAAAACAAAACAGAATAAAACCAATCAAAGCATAACACTGAATAAAATCAAACAATAAATTGGAACAAAACAAAACAGTGTCAACAATACTGCACATTGTTATCTTCAAAATAGTTGTTCAGGTTACCAGACACAGGAATAAAACAAAACAGTAAAATGGAACAAAACATTGGATTTCAAAAACAAGAGAGGAGGACATTCTCCACAGCTGCCACATTGCACACTGCCATCCTCCAAGTGGATGCCCATTCCACCAGCCCAGGCCTGAAGAGTCAACTAAACAATACAAGCGTCAAGCTGTCCCTTTCCCCTCAGTTGCTATCATCTCACCCTGAGTCCTCTGAGTCAGGGGTTGGGGAGCACGGGGCAGTGTGAAAATGCTTTTCTGGCTTTTCAGCCCACACACTGGCTGAAGGAAGGCGTGGTTTCTCTTCTGGCTCTGCCTATCCCCTTTTATCATGCTTTCTACCTTGGAGCCAGCTGACTCTGGACTGAAACCTCTAAAATCTGTGAGACAAAGTAAACCTCTCATCCTTCACATTGTGCAGTCAGGTATTATGTCCAAATGACAAGAAAGTGACTGAAACAATGTTCTAAAAATTCTTAGTGACAAGAAGCAAAGAACAAGAAAATGACCTAAAATCCATATCCAAAAACGATGGTGTTTCTTTTGTGTATAATATGTGCTTTTTGTGTCAAAGGTCTTCGTGATGCTGCATCAACAAAATATAAATCAAACCTTCATACATTTCAACGCTTTCAAGAGCTAATCAAATCTACAGCCTCTACACTCAAATTTGACAAAGATCTTGCCAATTCGGATTGGAACATGGTTGAGAACGCAATTGTACTTCAAAATCCATTTGCAGTAAGCATGTAACATCTTTCTATTCCTTCAGATAGAAAATACTGTACATTGTTATCTTCAAAATAGTTGCTCAGGTTACCAGACACAGGAAAGAATCAAAACTGTAAAATGGAACAAAACATTGGACTTCAAAAACAAGTCAGGAGGAAATCCCCCACAGTTCAAAGCAGATAGGATTGGCTTTTAATATAAACCATGCCATAAATATTAATTAACAATTTTAAAATTTGGTAATTGACTTAGATGTTATAGTGAAACTCCTTATTTGTCATTATAGTAAGGAGGACTGCTTAAGAAATTTTGTGGTCAATCTGGGGCAAAAAAGAAATCATGACCCCGTTGAGTATATAGAAAACATATGTTGTAAATTCAAAAGAGAAGTAGTGCATTAGAACTGCCTTAGAATACACCACATAAAGACAGTGGACTTTAGAAAATTTCAATGTTTTGAGCAGACTGGAAGGGGGCAGGGTCTTCTGTTCATTTCTTCAACATTTTTTAGGTCAGACTCATTTACTTAAGATTACTCAGCACATTAATCAGGCATGATTTCTACAATGGAAAGTACTAAACATTGTTTTGGGATCTCCTTACAGCTGCTACTGCTTTTTCATGTCCTATGTCTTGTCCAGTTTTTATTGTAATATTTTTCTGCATTCATACATTATATCAAGTCAACTTCTAGAAGCACAGAGGAGAGATAATCTCTATAAAAGGATCTCTTGGGCAGAGGATTTAGCTCAGTGGCTTAAGTGCCTGCCTGGCAAGCATGAGATTGAGGGTTTGATCCCCAATACAAAAAAGAGATCTCTTCCACTAACCAAGGCTTGGAACCCCAGAAAGGGACTCAAAATTGAACCCTGCTTTTACAGCAACACTGCCAGGACTTCTGGATAGGACTACTAACTCAATCCAAGGATTTTGCTAATAGCTACCCGTATCTGATTGTGGACTTTTGCTGACCTGATGGCATGAGAATCATCTGGAAAGCGTAATAAAAATGTTGAGTTTCTGGCTCCTACCCTGGAGATTCTGACACAGGCACTCTATGCAGGTTCCAGGAATAAACATTTTTAATCCACTATCCACAAGATTCTAACGCAGTCAGCACTGAAGCCACCGTTCTGGTACTTAATCTAATTCACCAAGACAAATGAATAAACAATGGCATTGTGCTGTTCATGACACAGGTATGAGGAGAGTACTATTGTGGCATAGACAGAGCAGTGGCCTTGGACTCAGAAAATCTGGGTTTATATATTACCTTTGTCACCCTAAGTTGTTTGAGATCTACACCAAATCTTTTCTCTAAGCTTCAGTTTCTCTCAGTAAATTATCTCTATTCTTATCTCCTTAATGTGTGCTTGGTTTTTTTATTCAATCTTATGTGATTCATTCAAGCAGTGTCTGTCAAACTGTGAGTGCAACAGTTAAAGCTGAATGAGTTTGTAGAAACACAGACAGTTGTCCACCTCTCCAGGTTCTAGTGGGTCTAGGGCGTGTCCACCTCTCCAGTGAGTCTAGAGGGCAGTCTGAATAGGTGCATTTCTGATCATTTCCAGCTGATTCTGCTCGTGCTGTTGCTGCTGGGCCACACAGAGCTATTGGCTTAAAGAATAATCACATATGAAATCAGTTCTACAAACTTTTAATAATGCCACATAAAAATAAATATATAACTCCTTTCTTTAAAACAGGCAATTATTATACCTTCTATATAACTGAACAAAAAAATAAGAACACTTAAGCAAATAATAAATTAGCTAGTGCCAGAATTCCTTGAGGTTTATGCTGAACAATATGTTGATATTCATGTTTCATTCTCTGCTTTTTTTTTTATCTGTGTTTTATTTAGTTGATTCAGGAAGAAAGAACAGAACATGAGAAGTTGAAATGTTCAAACTGTAACACGGAAATAGATGAGACCCTCACCATCGAAGCAGTGGAAATGGCCAACAATCTCCTTCTGTCGGCACAAATAGTCAGCTCTCTTATACTCTAAAATGCTTTGGGGCCTAAAGTTATATTCAAAATATTCTCCCTTGCTAAGTAGATTTTAAATGTGTGCACTTGTATAACTTAGACATAGGGAAGGTTGCTTTTGTTTTAGGAATCAGAGAGGGAGGGAAGGAGGGGGAAAAGGGGAAGGAAAGGAAAGAAGGCAAAGAAAGAAAGAGAGAGAGATGGGGAAGGGTTGGGGAAATGGAGGCAGAGGAAGAAAGGAAGGAAGGAAGGGAAGCTGACTCATATTACCTTAGTAAAATGTGTTTCATTTTCAAGAGCTGAGAATTTCATAGATACCAATGGCAGAAATTACGAGGCTTAATTTCCAGATGTGTTAGTCCGTTCTGTGACACCACTGTTTCTGATTTCAACCCATTTTTCTTAAAAGGATAACACCAAATCCTCTAACAAATGCAGGTAGAAAACATAATCTTGTTCGAATCTAGGATAACAATTAGCGTACTGCAGAGTATAGAACTGTGTGGGAAATGACTGACAGCCTGCTTTTTGTTTCCTAGCCAGGCCAGGCTCTTGACTACTTGCTTCATGACTCATTCTCTCAAAATGTTCTTGTTGGGCCTTCCCAGTGCAAGGAGAGCTGTCACTCATTTCTTTGCCATCCCAGGCATACATAGGGTTGCAAGCACTCTGCTCGCTCATTCTAACTTGGGAAACAGAAGATCTGTAAGGTGTGAATATCCTCTCCAGTAGTAGTCCTGGCAGACAAGTTGTCTCAAAGTCAGCTTTTCAGGGACCTAAAAAGTTTCCTTAAGAATCTGAGGCACTTCCATGAAGGGTGACGCTTAGGCCCACATACGTGGTACTTTATTCACCTCTGGATTTCCAGCTTGCCTTATCAGATTAGGGACTGTCACCTGCAGGGCAATAGCTAAGTTAACAATGGGGGATGTATTCTTTTTTAAGTTCTTCCATCTCATATGCTCCAGATCCCATGGATCTGGGAGGTAAAGTGACAATAGCCAGTCGTTAGAATTTCCCTTTGCAGCCATCTCTGTGTAGCTCTTAAAATAGAGAAAAAGGGGCAGGCTGTCTGAACACAGCAAGCCGGCAGGACTTGTGGTGAGAGGTCAGTCAAAAGGAGACAATGGAGTAAGATAGATGAGCAACAAGACCAGAATTTCAAAATCAAAGAGGAATTAGAAACAATGAAGAAGGGCTACTCCGGGCATAACACGGGGTGTGTCTTATCAGCTACTCATGGTTGATTTAAGATACAACCATTGGTCCCTTTGGTTAGGAAAACAGAACAGGAAAGCTTACAAAAATTAGTACACAACTGTAAGCATGTGACAGAATAACAGAAAGTACTCATAATTTGTTATACAATTTAGGGAATATAAAGTCATGCATTTTTCTAATAGAAAATGAAAGCAAAGAAGAATATGAACACCACATTATGGAAATATCAATCTTTAGGACAGCTACATAATCTGTGTCTATCCAAATATACTATTCATTGCTAAATATTACCCTCCAAATCTGTAAAGTGGACTATTTTCAGACCACTTCTCAAAATGGTCGTGTGTGGCCTTCCCCACTGCAAAAGGAGCTATTGTTGATTTCGGTAGAGTATGCATTATTTCATTCTCTAAAGGCCTACATCTGAGCATTCATCTCATTTCACCTTGGATTTGGCCAGGATTACTATGTGCTCTCCCTTTGATACTCTTCTCTGCTATTCAGATTCATGAAAACATGCATTTTGATCTTTCTCACTGCTCACTTAACTTTGCCAAACAACTCTGCTTCTCCACTTGTTACACACTTTTTGTAATAACTGCTCTGACTAGACTCATGATCCAAAGCTTTCCCATTGCCACCACCACACTCACTTCCCACCTCACTCCTATTACCACATATACTTTGTTTTGTCTGCTTTCTTTCTTCCTTTGCTTCTTTTGTATGGAGATGTATATTTTATTGCTTTCCATTTTATAAATTGGCTTAAAATCTGTCTAATTTTATCTTATAAAATATTATAAATATCAATAATTCTTATAACTTTCTGATTAAAAGTGTTAACTATTACTAGCTGTTAGGATAGTTATATTTTCCCATTTCCTTTCTGTCAATCTGCCTATAACTTTTAAAGATAAAGTGTACTTGGCCTTGTACCTGTGGCTAAAAAGTGTAAAAATGAATCTAGCTCAATGTTCAAAATCTGCTCCGCTGCTCCTCTTTTAGCTTTGATATTTAAATTTTGTTCTAAAATTAGTTATTTTTATAAATAAGCCTTTTCTAGATATCCTTTCTTAAATATTACATTCTTCAATAAGTTGACATTATTTTATAATTTGCACTATTTCCAACATTTCCAGTTGAGCGTACCCTTGAAGTCTACCTTCTAATGGTTTGACTGGAGCTTCTGGCACAATAATGCAGAAGATAAAATTGATTAGTAAATGTCTAAAGATGTTGCAGACCTAAAAATATCAGGGATGCAACAAATAATGACATATTCACGTGAAGACAATGGAGTGATGTCATGAACCTAATTAATTAATATTTATGAAATTAAATGCAACCTGTATTCCTGCTTGGATGCTTGTAGAACTATTTCTTGTTCCTTATAATTTAAAAAAATGTTAAGAGATCATGCCATTAAGTCACTTTCAGATTTTTTAATTATTTCAGGAAATTATAGCATTACAATACTACCAAAATAAATTGTGAGACTCCATTTCAAGTCTTGCTTTCATTATTAATATAATGCTCAGTTCAGGACTTACTCTTTTCAGTCTTTGTCCTCCTCATCTGTAAAAAAGACTTATGCTAGCTAAATGGTCTTTTCAGTTCTAATTGTGATACACATTTCCACGCGTCTTTTCTATTTCTTGCCTAAAATGTTTGGTTTCTCCTACTATTTCTCTAATTGTTGATTTTATTCTTCACCAGGAAATCTTGTTGTCAAACGAGGTTAAATTTCTGCTTTTATTTTCCAAATCCTAAATCACTTCATATTGTCCATCTTGATTCTAGACACATTTTCACGTTTATCTTATTTGTTGATTTGGTCTCTGCAATTTCAATTCTAATGTTTACCATTCCTGATAGTAATACTAATTGATCTTTTTAGTTTTCAAAGTTTTGATTTAAATATCAGGCAGGCTGTGTTAATGGAGAAATATCTTCCCCACCTCTCTATGTTAGAAAAAAATCACAATATTGTGAGAAAGTGGCCTCGAAGTGGCATACCAGGATGGAAGTAGGGAGATAAGTCTGAAATTCAGAGAAACCAGGTTTCTAGTGTCATCTTGGGGAAACTACTCTCTTAGAATGAGTTTCATATCCATAAAGCATAGGTTAGCATACCTTCCTCACAAAGTTTCTACAAAACAAAACACATACAATCATTTAATTCAATGACAGTTACTTAAATTTTTGCATTTTAAGAATCAGCATTTTTCTAGGATCCAGCTGCTTCTCATTCATACTGCTAAACTTTTATAAGACTCATATTGTTTTCCACTTTCTTATTTTTTTCCAGAAACTACAATTTTTATCTTTGAATGCAGTGAAATAGTTTCATATTACATTGCGTTTACAAGTACTTTGATGCTATTTAAGGAGAAGAATGCAACTTTATTAAATTCTTTCAATCATGAACAAGTAGCTTTTCTATTTCACGTCCTCAGATTTAGTTATTATCCCTTTCTAGTATCCACAAAAACAAAAGAATGTTTTAGCATCTATAAGTGACTGTGCAAAGAGAATTCCTGCTGTAGAACCCATGATTTTGGTTATATCATATGTTCCACTTTAGGGAGCTGATCAAGGCAGTGATACCCGACTCTGTTCAGCACACTGAGGTAGGGACAGTGTCAGGAAATCATCTCCTCAGCATCCACACAGAGTCCCTGAAGCTGAGTGGCCTCTCAATAAACTTATCAAATGAAAAAGTGACTGTATTCTGCAGAATAGCAGCAGGGTCTCCAGTCTTTATAATAGATAGCAGGTGGCATAGTTCTGTGGTGTAAATATACATGGGAACATGGAATTAAATAAAGATGTAAACTAGGATCTTTATGATTTTTCAGTCTTTAATATGTGTTATGAACCTTTAAGATGATGTTACAACTTAAAACAGCTCCTAGACTTATTTGACACAGAGCTCTATTGATTGATCTATTTAGGAAACTTGGTTAACCAGTAGCCTACTTTCCCACAGAACCAGCTTGTTGTACCCAAAGCTTAAATCTACCTTCTGCACTGATCTGTTGATCTGGACTCCATGGGAAGTTTATTATTTTAAACAGACTATTTAGAGTTTCTGACTTCTTTCTCACAGATTACTTTTCCATAAAGTTGGTAGCAAGTTGTCACTGTTATGTATGCTGTGTAATAATTTGAATTAATACTTCTTTTAGGCAAGCTACCAAAGACAGTACAGGAGTGGAATTTTGTCACAGAATGCATTCCTGGTGTTGGTAGGGGCCTCAGAATGCTTTGGGGAGAAGAAGGGAGAGTAAGTATGCTGTCAAGAGCGGGCTTATATCTCTAAGGCATTACATGTAGAAAGTTATGTGAGTTTTCTTGCTTTTCTCTGGTAATGTGAGTTTATTTACTTTCATGCATACAAGCCACTGCCTCTTCTTCCCCACACTCAGGCCAAATAAGTTTTCACTTTCTGAAACTTGTACTTGTTCACACCTGTGTGCACTTTAACTAGCTGCTACGTCTGTCTATGAAACACTCTTCCTTTTCTCTTTTGCCTCCTACCAGACATAAACTATTCTAAACTACTTTTCCTTTTCAACTACTCAAATATCCGATTAAGGACCAAATGTTCCTTAATCTCTGCAGGCACATCTTCCCATTGAACACACAGGTAGCACTTCACATACTCTTAATACTACTCGGCATACACTAGTTTTCAGAGTCTGCTTAGACCCTTATCCCCTGGCTCATTTTCCCATAAGCAAACAGATCTTCGATGTGTACACATCTAACCTAAAGTATGTGCCAACCTCATGTCCACTCATGTGTGCCAGCTTCCTTTTTCATATCCAGATGTTGGATATGAAAAGGGAAGCTTCTAGAAACTGTGGCATGTTTTCAAGCACAGGTTTTCAAAGTTTCTAAGAGATTTTATTTTAAGCCTAGCATGAAAGTTCTCATGACATTTGATGTAGTGAGGTAGGAATATGAAATATGTCTTATGTAAAATTTAGTTTTTGCTCAATTTATAATATTTAAACATTTCCACTTCTCCTTTTGATCCATATCCTTCAAATGTTTAGGTGATCTGAGTAGAATTAAGGATGTTGGGGAAAAAAACCCTGGGCAAATCAATTTGTAGCAATAATGAATAAATGTCACCCTAAAAAATTATCATTACATTGTCCAGGTGATAAAATAACAATATAAAAATGACAATAACAAAGCAACATAAAGAAGTTCACTCCATTGCTTTATTTTCCCCCCTTCAAATCCTGGACAAGGACAGAAACAACATATGCCTATGAAGGCCCAGAGAAAGTGGACAAAAGCGGAGGTCGATAGCGAGTAGGAAGCAAACTACTAACAGGAGTTTTAGTGAATAACATAAACAAATTTAAAATATGTGACATTTTTATTCACATGTATTGGAGATACACATTGAATGCTAATATGCGCAAAGATCTGTGCTAAGCACTGTGGGACATATCAAGATTAGTAAGACGGTGCTGCACCTTCTGGAGAACCTTCTGTTGATTGCACTTGCATTTTGTACTTACTTCTCTGCTGGGCTGCCTGGAAGTTGATTTTGCACTTCTTAATCATTTCTATCAGTGGCTCCATGGTTTGGAGTATCCTTTAGCAAGAAAGATAAGTCTTGGAAAGAGTGAAGGATTTATCCAGGGACACCAAGGTTTACACTAAATACATATGAAATTGCCTAAGAAACAGAGGGCAGAAAGGGGGAGGAAAAATTTTAAGATGTGTCGTGTACATGGACCAACTCCCCAAGAGAAATATAATCATTTATGTGCTGCAAAGTGTACTAATAAACTTCAAAAATTTTTAAGCAAAGAAAAGAACTGCAGCCAACGTCTACAAGGAGCCAAACTGGTAACACTGACAAGATGGTGGATATCAGCCATTTTGTTGAAATAAAAAAGCAAGACATTACCGAAGAAAATTTCTCATGGAAATTATTCATATTTAACATCTAAAACTATTATTGACATTCATGCACATAGAATTGGAAAATAATATCTTCCTATACAAGTACTCCTAATTATGAATGCATTTGAAGGTTAGTAGAACAATGAATAATGTCTATTTTTTTATTTAAGAGAAAAAAGACACAGAAAAGAAAAACAAAAAGCAAAGGAGACAAACAACAACAAATCCAATACAATAACAGGAAAGGTTTACAAACAAGATGATAAGAATTTGACAATGGTTGGAGTATTGCATATTGTTACCTTTAAAAGGGTTGCTTAGATTAACAGATAGACATGTAAAATTGATCTAATCATATGATATTAACTGTTCTTTTCCAATAACTAATGCATTTAGTAGTATAGTCATTTTACCTATCTTATGTATATATATATATATATATATATATATATACAAATTTATGTCTTTTTCCTTTTCCTTTCCTTCTTTCCTCCTTTCTCCTATCCTAATTACTTTTCCTTTGAGCAGTTTCTTACCTTTACACAGTATTTATTGTAGATTTTGGATCGTATATACCTTTTCAGCTGCTTACACTAGGGAGACAATACAGTATTTACAAATGTGAGTTTGATTTGTTTCACTTATGAGTTTGGTCTCAAGTCATGTCTATTTGCTTATAGAAGTCTCGATGCAATCTTTCTTGGTAGCTGAGTAGTACTCCATTGTATAAAAATACCACATCATTTTTACCCATTCCTTGATTGATGGGCACTTGGGTTGTTTCCAAGATTTGGCTATTACAAATTGTGTTGCTATAAACATGGATGCACATGTATCACTGTGGTATGAAGTTTTCAATTCTTCTGGGAAAATGCCCAGAAGTGGGATAGCTGGGTCAAATGGAATCTCTAATCCTAGCTTCTTGAGGAATCTCCACACTGATTTCCCCAGTGGTTACACCAGTCTACACTCCCACCGACAGTGGAGAAGAGTTCCTTTTTCCCCACAGCCTCTCCAGCATTTGTCACTGGTTGATTTCTTGATCTTGGTCATTCTTTCTGAGGTGAGATGGGATCTCAGTGTTGTTTTAATTTGCATTTCCTGAATGAACATTGATGTTGAACATTTTTTCATATATTTATTTGCCATTTGTATTTCTTCATCTGAGAAGTGTGTATTCATCTCAGATGCCCATTTTTGGATCGGGTCCTTGCATTTTGGGGGCCTGATTTTTTTTTAATTCTTTAGATAGAATTTTAGATAGAAGTCCTTTTAGATAGAATTTTAGATAGAAGTCCCTGTCTGAGGGATAGCTGGCTAAGACATTTTCCCACTTCGTGGGTTTTCCTTTCACTCTGTTGCAAAATTTCCTTGACATGCAAAAACTTTTTCATAAGAAGATCCCAGTTGATTCTGGGAAGTATTTCCCATGCAGTTTGATTTTTTTCATGAATTCTCTGCCTACTCCTATGTGGTTGATATTTTTACCTACTTGGTCTTCCAGCAGATTTAATGTCTCTGTTTTAATATTCAGATCTTTGATCCATTTTGACTTTAGTTTAGTGCATGGTGATAGACATGGATCTAGTTTTAGTTTTTGGCATATGGAAAATCAGTTTTTCCAGCACCACTTATTAAAAAGGCTATCTTTCTTCCAGTGTACATGTTTGGCCCCTTTGCCAAAGATGAGGTGGATGAGTGTGTTTGTAGTTGTGGATATATCTTTAATCTAGTCCATTGATCTTCAGGTCTGCTTTTATTTCAGTACCATGCTGATTTTATCACAGTAGCTTTGTAATATAATTTCAAGTTGGGGATTGTGATGCCTCCTGCCTTAACCTTTGTCACCCAGAATTGCCTTTGCATTTTCTCCTTCCAGATGAATCTTCAGGATGATTTCTCAAGCTCTGTGAAGTATACAAGTAGTATTTTGATTGGCATTGCATTAAATCTGTATAACAATTTTGGGAGAATGGCCATTTTCACGATGTTTGTTTTTGCTATCCATGAACAGGGAATATCTTTCCATTTTCTGGAAACCTTCGATTTCCTTTTACAGAGTAATGTAATTTTCACTGTATACATCTCTTACTTCTTTTGTTACATTGATTCCTAAGTATCTCATTTTTTTGGATGCTATAGTGAAGGGTGTGGTTTCCCTTGTTTTTCTCTCAGTGAATTTGTTGTTTTGCATAGGAATCCTACTGATTTTTGAGTGTTGACCTTGTATCCATCTACGTTACTGAAATTGGTTATTACATTTTGAAGTCTTCCAATGGATTTTTGGGGGTCTTCCATGTAGAGTATCATATCTGCAAATAATGATAATTTAACTTCTTCCTTTCCTATCCTTATTACTTGTATTTCTCTCTCTTATCTAATTGCTCTGGCTAATGTTTCCAAAACTATATTGAATAGGAGTGGTGATAATGGACATCCTTGTCTTGTTCCTGATTTTAGGTTGAAAGTTTTCAGTTTGGGTCCATTTAGTATGATGCTGGCTGTTGGTTTCTCATAGATGACTTTCATCAGGTTGAGGTAGAGACCACCTATTCCAATTTTCTGTAGGGTTTTTATCATGAATGAGTGTTAGATTTTGTGAAAAGCTTTTTCTGCATCTATTGAGATGATCATGTGATTCTTGTCCTTGGCTCTGTTGATATGGTATATTACGTTTATTGATTTGAATATGTTGAATCATCCCTGCATTCCTGGGATGAATCCCACTTGATTGTGGTGTATAATCTTCCTGATGACTTGTTGCATTCTATTTGCCAGTATTTTATTAAGGATTTTTGCATCTATGTTCATTAGGGAGATTGGCCTGTAATTTTCTTTTTTGGTTGGGTCTTTCTCTGGTTTTGGTGTTAGGGTAATACTTGCTTCCAGGAATGAGTTAGAGAGAATTGCTTCCATTTCAATTTCATTGAAGAGTTTGAGGAGTGTTGATATTAAGTCTTACCTAAATTTCTTGTAGAATTCAGCTGTGAATCTGTCAGGACCTAGGCTTTTCTTTGTTGGTAAGGTTCTAATTACATTTTCAATTTCATTAACTGAAATTGGGTTATTCAGCATTTTACATCTTCTTGATTCAGCTTTGATAATTTATATGTTTCTAGGAACTTGTCCATTTTTTCTGTGCTAATTGAACCTATGGGAGTAAAGGTTTTCAAAGTAGGTATTGATGGTCTTTTGCATTTCCACAGGGTCTGCAGTGATTTCACCCTTTTCCTTTCTTATTACATGGATTTGAGTTTTTTCTTTCCTCTTTTTGATAAGGTTGGCTAGGGGTTTATCAATTTTATTTATTCTTTCACAGAACCAACTCTTTGATTTATAAATTCTTTGAATTGTTTTCTTAGTTTTAATTGTATTAATTTCTGCTCTGGTCTTTATAAATTCCTCCCTTCTTTGGGCTTTTGGCTTGACTTGCTCTTCTTTTTCTAGAACTTTGAGTTGTAGCATTAGGTTGTTTATGTGTGTTCTTTCCATTTTTCTGATGTGGGAGTTTCATGCTATAAATTTCTCTGTGAGGACTACATTCATTTTGTCCCACAGGTTCTGATAATTTGTATTTGCATTTTCTTTCAATTGTAGATATTATTGAATTTCTTCTTTAATTTCTTCTGTGACCCATTGATTGTTTAGGAGAGTGTTATTTAATTTCCATGTGTTTATGGGGTTCTTGTGGGGTTTTTGTCATTAATTTCCAATTTTATTGTGCTATGGTCAGATTATATGCATGGAATTATTTCAATTCCTTTGTATTTACTTAAGCATGCTCTGTGGGCTAGTATATGATGTATTTTAGAGAATGACCCATGTGCAGCTGAGAAGAACGTGCATTCTGATGTTGTTAGGTGGAACACTCAGTACACATCTACTAGGTTCATTTGTTCACAAGTTTGATTCAGTTCTGTTATTTCTTTGCTGACTTTCTGTCTGGTTGATCTGTCTCTTTGTGACAATGGGGTGTTAAGGTCCCGTGTTATAACTATTATTAATTTGGTTTTTCATGTCTAATAAGATTTGTGTTATATAGTTGGGTGCTCCCATATTTGATGTATATATATTTATGATTGTTATGGATTAAAACCTGGTGGTCAACTTAGCACCAGCTGAATTAATTCAGCTGGTGTTGAGTAAAGATTGTCCACCTGAAGAAAGTTACCAGCATAAATAGAGACGTGGAGAGGAAGAGTGAGGCATTGTGGGTTCTTTTAAGAGTTGCTGTTTCGAGCTGTTTGTTCTCCTGGAGGTGCTGGTCATGCTGCCTTCCCCAATATGGATTCGGTCATTATCAGCAGAGGAGCTCGGGACCTCATCAATGAGAGTGGCTGTGGTTCACGTCGTGGGAGCCCTGCTCTTCACATTGTGCATCACTTCCTTGCTCCAGAGGGGAAGATGTGTGCTGGAGAAGCTTGTCATGCTAGGCTTCCTGACCTGTACTCAACTGTTTTCATCGTTGGAGGAGCATGGGACCTCATTGCCACTGAAGATGGCTGTGGTGCTCCTCAGGGCAGCCCCACTTCTTCTTTTGAGTGTAACTTCTCGGTTCCTATGTAAAACCCTCAACTCACTGCATAGCTCCTTCACCCCGCTGGCATAGACTTTCTAGTCCCACCCCTGACCTTTGACCTTCCCAGCACAGAACCGTAAAATATACTGGTGTGAAACCTTATTGTGAGCTCTTAGATTTCCAGTTGGATTTGTGGGAGGCATTGTCATGCATTTTGGGTCTCTAGCTGGACTCTTGCAAGACATTGCTGTTGGATTCAGGCCCTCGGCTAAATATCCTGGGTCTTAGTGTTGTGGACAGATTTTCCTGCACTTTCTTGTGTTTAACTCTGGGTGACTATTATAAAACAGTATTACAAATCCTGTGTCCTTTATGCAGTTGTTCTCCCTGTAACCCCTGACTACAACAATGATCGTAATCTCTTCAAGTTTCCCCCTAACAAGTATGTAGTGACCTTCTTTATCTCTTTTGATAATTCTTGGTTTGAAGTTCACATTGTCTGCAAACAAAATAACTACCCCTGCTTTTTTTGGAGTTTCTTGTTGCGTGGAGTGTTGTTTTCCATCCTTTGATTTTTAGTCTGTGAATTTCCTTTTGAGTTAAATGTGTTTCTTGTACACAGCATATTGTTAGATTTTGTTTCTCAACCCACTCTGCCAGTCTGTTTCTTTTTATTGATGAGTTGAGAATGTTTACATTGATTGACATAACTGATATGTACTGACTTATCCCTGTTATGTTATTTTCCTGTTGTTGGTTTTCTACGTTTTCTATTTAATTTTTGCCCTGCTTAGTGGTTTCCTTTTGCTGTTGTTCTTGGGATTGTAGTTATCTTTGTCTCTTTCTAGAGTGTCTTTCAGTACTCTTCATAGTGTTGGTTTGGTGGCCATAAATTTCTTCAGTTGTTCTTTATTGTGGAAGTATCTTATTTCTCCATCAATTTTTAAAGATAGCTTTGCAGGATACATCAATCTGGGTTGAAAGTTCCTTTCTTTCAGGATTTGAAATACTTTACTCCAAGCTCTTCTTGACTTGAAGTAGTGTGTTGAGAAGTCTGCCATGACTCTGATAGGCTTTCCTTCGTAGGTGATCTGTTTCTTTTCTCTGACAACTTTTAGTATTCTGTTCTTGTGCTGAATTTCTGATATCCTAATTATTATATGTCTGAGTGAAGATTTATTTTGATTATGGTTAATTGGGGTCCTGTATGCCTCACTTATCTGTATATGAGATTCTCTTCCCATGTTTGGAAAATTTTCTGCTATTATTTCTGCAAATAGTCTTCACAGGTCATTCATGTTGACCCCTGCTTTTTCATTAACACCTATCCGTCTTATATTGTTTCTCTTGACATTGTCTTGCATCTGTTGAATTGTTGTTTCCTGGTTCCTTGTTATTTTTAAGAGACTTTTCTCTCACGATCGTAAGCTTCCATGCTGTCTTCGAGGTCTGAGAGTCTATCTTCAGCTTCATTCAAGTGGTTTTGCCAACTTTCAATGGAATTTTTAATTTCCTGAATATCCCTTTGAATCTGTTTCAGGCATTCTAATTCTGTCTTATATTGTTCTTTCAGTTTCCATCATTGCCTTATGTTCTTCTATTTTTTAAATCTAGATCTTCTTTAGAAACACACAGCATTTCTTTCATAATGTTTGTCATTTCGTTTTTTAACCTGAGAGATTATTTCTGATCTGATTTCCTCTATAACTTCATGGATTTATTTCTTTACTTCAGTTGCTATCATTTCAGAGAGTTCAGTTGTGCAGTTTCCAGTGCCTTCCATTTTAGTGTCTCTTGGGTTTGTTCTTGGTGAGCTGGAGGACTAAGACTGTGCCCTGCTCCTTCGGTTTGTCATTTTCCTCTGGGACCTGTGTCTGTGGCCAGGCAGCCTCCCGATGAATTTCACTGGAACACTGTGCTGGGTAGGGCTTCAATCCTCCAATATTCCCATGGCTAGCTGAAAAATATCCATTCTTAAAATGGAAATATTTATTAGGAAATGAACGGACCTTAGTCCTGAAGACAAGAGATCCTTATTTTAAAATGCTGATTGGTTTATTTTAAAAGTCCTAAAATGGAGTATGCATGGCATACTTTTTTTTAGTGTTTAGCTTCATTTCATTTTTAAAATAAATATTTGCACAGGCAAAAAGAAATTCCAGAAGAAACAATATTTTAAATACATATTTTACTGAGTGCTGTGCCAAGTACATTTTTGGAAACTTTGTATGAATAACCTATTGTTATCTAACAAAAATTCTATTAGAGTAGTGCTGTTGTGATCTTCACTATACAGGAGAGGAAAGTGAAGCAGAGAAAGATTAAATAACTCACCCACAGTCATTTCTCTAATAAACTAGAAAGCCAGAATTCAAAACCAAGCTGTCTCACTACCCAGTGAAAGAGATCACACTGTTCACTAAGTTAGGGTTAAGGAGTGAACGTGGTGATGGAAAATAGGAATTCAAGAGCCTGAATCACTTAGTAATTTATGCTGCAAAGGATCACAAACTATTGATATCACAGCATTTTAGGATTTGTATGAATCTATGAAATTGTCAGACCTTACCTTTGTTATTAGTTCCTTCAGAAAGCTTTTCTGATTCTCCAGGATTCTGTTACTTTGGGGGTACAGGATACCCTCTTATTTATTATCCCTTCCTCAGTGCTAGACCTTACTGCAACTGTTGTTTGCATGTTTCATCCCACTTATCTACTGGAATCTTGGGGGCAGAGACTTGTATTTCTTTGTGGTTTATCTATGAAGAAATATGCATTTATCAATCATAGTAAATTGTTCAATAAATAACTTTTCAATTATGACTTGATCAAATCATATATATATTCAAGATTTTCTATGAAATTACCATATTACTAATATTTACGCTTAGAGAATTGAATGTCTTTATTCTTTTCTATTTCATTAATATCCTGTAGCAGAAAAATTGCACTAATTCCAGAGTGGGAACATTATATTCAATTAGGAGGACAGGGTTCATCTCTGAATTTAAGTCTCCAGACCCCTTCTGCTAAGTCATATCATAAGTTAGTGTCTCACACTGAAGAACAAAGAACTCTAGCATGTTTCTGATGAAGACAATAGAAGTATCTGGTCAGCAGCAGGCAAGTTACTGGTAAAACAAAAGGGACTGGCTAGATAAGACTGAATCATGACATACATGTGTGAACTGTGTCAAAACAAAAGCCAACAGAACCTGCAGACAACTTGATTCAAGTGCTAGCAAAAGAAAAAAAAATGGTGCCTTTGACATCTGACTCCCTCAAACTTCCATTTTAACGCTTCCATAAACATTTTAATTTGACCCTGAAGGTGAAATTGGAGATGTAACAGTTAAGCCAGATACTTCACATATACTTTTTTCAATGAATTATCCCAATCTGACATAGATACTTCTACTCCCATTTTATAGATGAGCAATTATAGTAATTTGTTCATTGCCACACCAGACAATAAAGGATCCAAGATGAAAATCCAAATGTACCCGAATCCCAAATATTTGTATCATGGCATACTTTTTCTTTCTGGACATTAAATTCTTAAGTTATTTTAAACTATGTATTCCAATTTTTTGAGCACTCTCTTTTTGATGAGTGGGTCTTACAACCTAACTTCATGGCTGTCTACTTCTATCTACAATTTAATGACTTAGAACTGTGCTCTTGAAAATGTCACACTCAGATTCATCATTCAACAAAATATTCTGCCTACTTTCTAACAATAATGCATTAAATTTATTTTAAAATGTTTAAAGTGGATTTAAAGTTCTCTCTCTCTCTCTCTTTCTCTCTTTTAGATATATAAATCTTGAAACAATAAAGAAATACTCTGAAAGCAAAAACGTGCTTGGTGTACTTAGAAAAATTCTGCTCAATTTGCTGTATAATACTCAAAAAGATAAAGGGCCTCCCTCAAAGTAAGTGCTTTTGAAACTTTAAAGAATAGTAGTAGTCATTTTCAAGTCCGTTTTCCTTTATTTTTCAATTATAACATAAATAGTTTACAAAACTATTTTGAAGTAGTTTACAACTCAACTACTTACATATATGCAAAAATTAAAGGAGATACATAAAAATAATGTTCTCTCTTTTATTAATTAAGGTAAGTTTCACATAGTATAATATTAACAATCATTTTAAAGTGTGCAATTCAGTGCTTGGTACCTTCACAATGTTGGGCAACCATCAACTCTACCAAATTCTGAAATATTTTCATTGGCTTAAAAATAAACCACTACTCATTTAGCAGTCACTACCCATTCTCCCTCCAGCTCCTGGGAAGCACAACTTATTTTCTTTTATGTATTCAGAATTTTTCTTATGAATGGAATCATCATTATATAGTTTTGTGTTTCTAGCTTCTTTTACTTAGCATAATGTTTTCATGCAGACTATAGCATGTATTATTAGCATAAGACTCACCTATGTTTTTAGTATTGTCAATACCTTATTCATTTCTATGTCTGAATAATAGTATATTGCTTATGCGTACTTTTTTTTTTTTTTTTTTTGGCACTGGGGATCGAACTCACAACCTTGCACCTGCCAGGCAGGTGCTTAAGCCACTGAACTAAATCCCCAGCCCTATTTTTTTGAGACAGGGTCTCCCTGTGCAGTTCAGGCTGGCCTTGACCTCACTTTATAGCCCAGGCTGGTCTTGAACTCACAGTAATTCTCCTGCCTCAGCCGCCCAAGTGCTGGGATTACAGGGGTGCACCACCACGCTCGGTTTGCATACTATATTTCGTTTACCCATTCATCCACTGATATATATTTGCATTATTTCTACATTTGGCCTAATGTGACTAGCACCTGTGAAGATTTATACACATGTATTTGTTTAAATACCTGCTTTCTACTCTTTGGGTGTATTCCTATATATCCGTTATTAAGTCTTTATTTAATTTCTTGAGGTACCACCAAGTGTGAACTATAAAATATTATTAAAATTATTGAATTTTACAGACAATGAAATCACAGTCAGTCCAATCTCCAATAGAAGCTGAACAGAAAAATTGAAAAATAATTATTATTGAAAATAAATAATTTAAGTAATAAAATCATAGCAGTGTATCTAATTTGGGAGACTTAGCTAGTGCCATACAAAGGAAAATAAATAAACAGCATTGATAAGGCTTCTTGGTTAATTTCAGGGTTGCTATATTAAAAAAAAAATTGAGGTCCTGAAATCTGAAATGATAACACTAGGGTAGACAAACCTGGAGAATTCTGAAGAATTTTGCCTCCAGATTCTCATGAAATTTTTGCCTTACAGAAGCAGCCCCACACCACCACCTAGAGAGGGTTAGCCTCTTTGCACCTTCAGATACTACAGAGACATCACAAAATGTGGCTTGTCTCTTTTTTCAAGTTTGGTGTTTAGTACCTTTCTTTGATTTCCAGGAATTACCTAGTCAGGTTTAAAATAGCTGTAAGGAGAAATGTATAGTGCCTGCTTCAGGAGACTACAAACTACAGTAGGAATTACGGGACCTGACTAATGCCAGAAAATACTGGTGAAACATATCAGGGAATAAATCTTAAGGTTGCTGGGCCACAAGTTTGCAATACACAGCCAGACTAGAGAGAATTTCTTGGCTTGGGTCATCTTATCCTTGCTGACATAGAGTTCAGCACTCTGACAAGGCCAATTGGAGCTGGTGCTACTACAATGATGCGTTGGTTCTTTGCAAATTGACCAGACCAATAGTCTACAGCAAATGGGATGTTCCGCTAAATTTAATACGTATTAAAAATCAAATGCATGCACTTATTTCCTGGGAAGGTCCATAATGTACAAGAAACTCAGAGTCGATGTCCTCAACAGGCTATGCTTGACAGTAAAAATGGTTGCTACAGATTGCTTTCTCTGATTATCAAAAGAGGGGTAGGACTAGGGAATAGCAAAAGACAGATGGCAGCACAGAGGCAAGGCAGGCATATTTTCTTTTATGAGCAGTGAATTGATAGCAGCAGAGGACCTTGACCAGCAAGGTTCCCTGAACAGGGGATGGTTAAGAAATAAAGTGTGTCAAACAGCCATGCAGATAAACAGTCAGCTACAGTGATAATTTTCTAAAAAGTGACTGATTGTGAAAGTGATGTGACCAGCTGCACCAAAAGTAAATCATGATTCCTCTTCCCTTCTCCATGGCGTACACCTAAGTCAGTTTTCTGAACCAGAATCCTTAAGTAAAGACCTACAACAATCTCACAAAGACAGACGATAGCTATTTCCTCAATATTTTTGATGGACACCAAGCAATCTTAGCAGAGTTAATGTACACTGGGGGAGAAAGAGAAAACCTAGACTTTTGATGGTTTCTGAATATGGCATTTAAGAAGTCGACACCGATACTAAAGGCCTGTTTGTTATCACAGTCCTCAAGTTAGACAGGAGCTTTTGGGATCGACAGAAGATGGAGTTTCTGGTCTAGTTTATCTCAGTCAGAGTCTACCGTGAAAGTGCCTCGTGTACATACTTCCACAAGACCATAAAAGTATAGCTGGCATTTGTATACTTTAGTGTCACACTAACTATCCCCACTGATTAAAGTAAGAACTGTCAGGATAGGAGTAACCAAGTGGAATCTATAATCAAAATAGCAAATTAAGAAACATTATAGCATTCTGGGAGGAATTAGGAAATTAACACAGACAATTAAAAGTTTAACAGAATTATGAGTAGCTCCTGTCCCATCCTCTTTAGTTCAATCACCTGGCAAAACCAAATTAAAATATAATCAGCCATTAACAGTGCTACTGGTATCGATCCAGAAAAGTAGTGAGGGGAGAGGACCGAGCAGGGTACAGGTGCTGCTAGCCCAGAGTTACTAAGGCTCACAGTGCATCACTCTTCTCATAGGTAGGCACTGTCCGAGGAGGTTAGCAGTGTGATCACATGGTCGTGTTTCTATTTCACAGTTTCATCTTTTTCTCAGGTAGGATGCAAAATGATAAAGAGCTTCTGACACCTAACACAAATGTACTCCCTGAAAATGGGAAAAGGATCCAGCGGTTTAATTAGTAATTATTGATCAATCATTTAATTAGTTTTAGCAATAAGAATACATTAACATACCTTTAGAATAATTTCAGAAATTGTTTTAAAATATAAAAAGCAGATCCTATCATGCGCAGTCCTACTTATTAGCATATTGGCTATGAAAACTATTTTTCAAAGTATATTCATTCATTAATCTAAAATTTTTGATAAAATTTGCATCCATGTTATCCCTCTGCCACACATCCCGTGCTTTCTTCCCTGTGCCTCATTATTATATTATTGCACTGCTTTTTTTTAAAAACATAAATACATTGTTTTTTTTTCTTAAAGCAGGCTACAGAAAATATGTATGCTATAATTTCTTTTGGAACAATATTCAAACTGTTAATAGTCATCTTTTAGCAGTGGAATTTTTGGAGGATGTGAAGGATTCTCATTGTTTTGTTTTTTAAATGTTACCTGTTTTGAATTATCCCTGTCTCACACTAAAAGTAGTTCTTTTAAAAGTAAAAGAAAAGCATTGTATGGTGGCATATGCTATAATCCCAGCACTCTGGGAAGCTGTAGCAGGAGAATTGCAAGTTCAAGCCAACCTGGGCAAGTAAGTGACTTAACAAGACTTTTAAAATTAAAAACGAAAAGGGCTGGGAATGTAGCTCAGTACAAAGGTTCCTAGTTTAATCCTCATCACTGCAAAAAATGTAAGAAAAGGATGAAAGAGGGATAACCAGATCCAAGACCTTTAGTTGAAGAGGAAATTAAAAAGATAATATCCAAATCGGGACGTGAAGACAATATTAGCTGGTGATAGCTGTTTCCAAGAATTAAGCAGGGCTCTACGACCACTGGTGTTTAGAACAGAACAAAGTATATAATAAAAATCATTTGATAAAGTTCTTTCATCAGATAAAACTGTCTTCTTTTTTTTTTTTCAGAAATCACTTCCTTCGCATATGCCATAACATAGTATCTACTGATGAATTTGAGTATATTGGATTCCTTGCAATACTAATGAATATATTTCCTATCGCCATCTCCTTGGCACCTTTGTTAAATAGCATCTATCTCCATGAAATAAGATGTTCTACTTACTTTTTCCTTCTATTGTATATTCTAGAGGATGCACTTAAGGTAATCTAAAATGTGTGTGTGATTATAGTATCTTTAACAAGATTTCTTAACCTTGTGTTTCAACACTAGCTACATACAGTTTTCTAAAGAGTATATGAAATTTTCATCTTCTTAAAACAAACATTTTAAGGTGATTTTTAGGGTGACAATAGAAAATATGAATACTTCAAGCATTGATTATGTATTTGCAAAAATAAATGTTAATATGATGTGTGAAAATGACAGAATGAGTTTAAAAATATTGACAATATTCTTAAAGTCAGCAGAGTTTGAAAGACCTGAATGTTCATTTTTATTATTTTTGTACTTGATAGATAAACAGAAGGATGGGTAGTTTGATAGATTTAATGCTTTAGAAAATTTACAGTTGAGGGTTGGGAGTTTGGCTCACTGGCTTAAGCACCTGCCTGGCAGGCACAAGGTTGTGATTTTGATCCTCAGTACCACAAAAAAAAAAAAAAAAAAAAAAAAAAAAAAAAAAAAAAAAAAAAAAAAAAAAAGACAGTTCTAAAAAATTTACAATTGAATTTTTAAAATCCAATATAAGGATAGCTGCTGAATGATGGAAATGTGTATCCACAAACCAATATTAGTGTTTTGTCATATGGATCAAAGTTGTAATATAAAATATTTTACTCAGAAAATTTAAATAAAGAAATTATATCTGATACTTGGACAAAATAAATGAATTTCAGATATTTACTGGAAAATTTAATGCCTGTTATAAAGCTGTAGTATTAGAAAATAATTAATTCAAACCCAATAAACTGTATATAAGTTTTAAGCTAAAGCAAGGCCATAGGATTTATAAAATGAGCTCCCTCCATAGTACTTACATTCTACTGTAACTTTCATATTCAACAAGAAACCTCCCTCAACTGCTTCTAGCTGACTCCAGACAGAATTGTCAGAAAAACTCTTATCCATCATGGGTTTAAGGCCTGAAATTCTTATTCTCAGAGTTCAGATTAAATTCAATATTAATGCCTTCAAACTAATATAGTCAACACAAGGTAAAAGAGCTATACATTTTTTGCATAGTATTAAGGAGATTTGTACGTGAATTTTCCTACTTCCTTAAGAGTTACTCTCGAAATTTGTCAGAGACAACATAAAACAACTAAGAAATTAGCCATAAAAATGGCAATTTCTTATTTACAACTATCCAAATTAAAAGGCTTCCAACTTCCAACTATTCATTTTACCCTGTTTAAAAACATCCTACTGAACTATTCCTACTCTAATGCAAAAATATATTTTACGGATAAAAACATACTAAATAGCTTCTGAAATGTACTCATCTGAATGTTGATATGTTGACGAAATTGTATGTTAGTTCTACAAAAAGATATTTGCTAAGAACTAGTGTAATTCTCTAATTAACATATTTACTAAAGGGTTAGTATAATTTCCAAGATAATTCTGACAAAGTACCTACCTTTACTTAGATTTTTGAGAAATTAAAAATTACTTTTATTCTTCATTTTCAAAAAATAAAATTACACAAGTGAATTTAGTGAATAACATATAATTATCTAATCAGTAAAACTTTTACTACTTTAGTAAAATATTGTCCATGTATATCCCACAAAAATCATCTAATGAAAACATCTTAATGATTTGCAACTAATCCTAAATTAATAATCCTACGAATGTCCCTTTACTTTAGGATAATGTGAACAAACTTGTTCTGCTTGTTTCGTTTTGGTTTTCCTGATGGCTTATCAGACATATAGAGTCTTAAGGAAAACTGTAGGAAAAAAAAAATCTAACTTTTAATATTTAAATTATTGCAGAAATGGTGTAGTAAAATGAAAAAACATGATATAGTTAATTGCTTTTTAAATCAACAGATGGCAGCAATGCAGAAGAAATATTTTTCATATGCCTGGAACATATTTGAGACAGCAATTTCATTCATTGGTGTCACAGATTTAATACTTTTTGAAACAGGAGCTGTGCATTATGATTTTGTCTTTACTGAAATAATGGAAACTATTCCACTTCTTCGTACGTTACGCCTTGTGAAGGTAAATAGCAAATAAATCATTCAACTTGAAATTCCTCCAATTTCATGACTATTTTTAAGGCAACCACTTTTTATTGGCTAATGCTTACATTTTAAATTTTAACTTCGTTTGACAAGTTAAGTTTTAAAATACTTTATATATTGAATATTCAATTTATAATAGAAATCAGTTTAGCACTTAGAAGTATGAACATATTCATCACAGCTTTCCCTTTTAAGAGTGAGTACATGAAAAATTCCACATGGATGCAGGTACAAGGTAATATTTTCATAGATACCTAGAAGATAAAAGATGGAAGAACAGAGAAACATTCACAGGGGCAAAACAAGCAGCATACATCCACACAAATCATTACCAGATTACTCATTTACTTCCATGTAAATTCATAGTAGTATAGAATCGTGGTATCAAAAGTGACCTCTGATGATCTAATACATGTAACAAGTATGATGAGTAGTTTTTTATTTTCTTATGATTAATTCAATGGCCTGAAACTCACTCCCCGGCACACATATAAAGATATATGGATGCAGATGCATTTTTCTTTCTTTCATTCTATTCATACAGAAACAAGCCACAGACAAATATAATTACTGTGGGAAATACAAAACTAAATGAGCCATAGTTTACTTAGAGTTTAAACTAACAGCATAGAATATTTTTATTTATATATTCCTGACATATGTTTAGAAATACTTTTGCTACTGAGAGCCATAGATCATCCAGAGATAAAAGTATGCAAGCAGTAGTCTCTCCGTTGTTAGTATTTGTTAGGCAGTAAGTAATGGCTAGTGTATTTTTTAATCTGAGGAAAACAAATCTAGTGTATTCTATAACCTAGTGAATTCTTCCTTACAGAAAGCTATACAGAGTCTACTAAATTGTTTAGGTGAAAGAACTGATAAACCTCTTAAGAAAAGTTTGCTTATATATTCAGGGAACTCTGAATCCTTTTGTCAAGTGGTCGGTCCTTGAACTATAACGACAAATTAGACATAGTCTCTGCATCTAGGGAACTTACTATGGAAGGAAAATGACAAGTAATCCACATGTGTCAATGTTATATAGTAGGACAAGTGCAAAATAGTGCAAAATACTTGTGGGAGAGAACAGATTTTTTTTTAGGTAATACTTGAGCTGAATCTTGCAAAATGAATATAAACGCTAGCGATTCATCAGAGGTGGTTGGGGGCTGGGTATTTGGAAGTTGTGCAGCACAGGTACGGAGGAAAGTAATGGGAACCGTCACCTGTGTTGGAATTAGGGAACTGCAGGAGGACAACAGAAAACCTGGAGAGTTCAGTCCTCAAAGAAATAAGAAAAAAGGCTAATTGTGAGATCAGACCGAGAGTCTGGCTGTGGTTAAGTCTCATCCACACAGATTGTGTTGTGAGTCTGGTAGGAAGATTTAGCGTGTGCATCTGACAGTACTTTGTAGACAGTCATTTTACCACCTAAGCTCAGAAGATTAAGCATAATGTGTTTCAAGAACTGAAACCATTTGATATCAACATGCAATTTTCTGTAAAGAAAATGTATATAAAGAATAAAGTTATAATGTTATTTCTCTGTAACTAATAATGTTGCCCATGTGTGCCCAATATTATTAGTTACAGAGAAACAACTATAGTCATAAACTTATAAAGGTACCATGAATAAAAGAACCTTGGGCTGGGGATTTAGCTCCACGGTTTAAGCGCTTGCTTGGTAAGTGCAAGGTCATGAGTTCGATCTCCAGTACTAAAAAAAAAAAAATAATGAATCTTGACAGTTTTCTGTAGTTACCACCTCTGAGGGCACTTAATTTTTTATTATTATCAATTTCAGTTAAACTAATCAACACATACCCAGGTAAAATCTGCATAATTTGCATTAAATAGTAATTTTGCTTTTTCAGCTCATAACACCAAAGTTACTGCGAATAATAGATAAAAAAATGAGTCATCAGCAGTCCTTTAGGTATGCTACATTGAAAGGATATATTCAAGGTGAAATAGATGTAATGAATATAATTGATGAGATTGCAACTTCTAAGCAGGTTAAAGAGGTGAGTAAAACCTCAAAAACTAGAAAAAGACCTGCTCTGTTGACTTCACCCATTGTATCCTCACTCTGTACACTGAGATATCGTCTTTGACTCCAGGTTTGATAATTAATTCCTAAAAAATTTAAACTGGTCTGCATTTAAATTTACTTAAGTATCTTCTTACCAAGATGTCTATACCATGCTAACAAGGTATGAGGCTCTTAGACATCACCTTTCTGCCTTTGTAAAACCTGTCAACTTTCTCCCAAAGCAGGTTCCAGGATATGTCAGACTACAGATGCATTAAGTATAAACCATCAGAAAGTGAAAAGCGATGCCACCCTTGAGCAGAAGCTCCTGTTAATGCCCCAAAGCTTCATCCATCTCTACCTTTGTTTTTCTCATAGTAAACAATAAAGAAAATGAAAGCAAGTGATCTAGAAAATAGAAATAGGAAAATATTAATTCATCTATAAGAAACCTTACTGGATTTTCTCATCACAGATAAGAAACATGAGGCCAAGAGAGGTTAAATGATTTTACCCAAAGTCCCTTGGTTAGTAAGTAGCAGAGACTGTTGCAGGGGCCTAAATTCTAACTTTTTTCCTAAATTGAGACAGATTAACAATGATACAAGCCTGCAAGTTTGTTGGTGAGGTAGAATTCAATATTTACCTTCCAAGGCAATTTGGAACTTTTGGATGTTATTCTTTATATTCCCAAACTTTGTAATGAACGAAAGTATGCAGTCAGCATGTGATAAAACACAAAAAGTAGTATTTTCTCTCTTCAGCACCTTCAACTTTAAAACTGTTTTCCTGAGCGTTTCTAACCACTGATATGTTGAATTGGAATTTGAGGATGCAAAAAAGAAAATACAAAACGACGTAGGTCCCCAAACTAGTGCCCCAACTTTGTCCTCATTCAGGCTCCCACACACCTTGACTGTACCTACTCACTGGAGGTTGAAAGCTGTCGCTTTGTCTCTGATTTGGAAGTTTTCATAAATCCACATGCAAAAGCACCTATCACACATTTCAGAATCAATAGTATCCTAAAGTAAGTTACCTTAAGCAATAATATATGACATACTGTTAGTCTTTTCAAAATCGACCTAAGTAATGCTACTGCTTCTCTTCTGCATCACTCTTGGTGAAGCCAAGAAAACTTTCAAGGCTGAGGAGCATGTGGAGTTTGTTCAGTGCTGACAGAAAGAGAAAGAAAGAAAGAGAAAAAAAAAGAACTAAGCTTCTCAGTATACAAAATTCAGTTTGAATCCCTGCAAAGCGCCAGTCATATCTATTATACTTTTTTCATCAAGTCAAAAGATCAGGTTTAAAATCTATCAGTTGAGGCTGCAATGGACACAAGATGTTGATGGCAACCATAGCTTTCCACACAGATTCCATCTAGGTGGAGAATGGGCAGAGCACAATTGCCAAGTCGGGACGGCCTCCTCCGATGCCTGGGCAGCAGGAGGCCCTCCAGAAGCCCACGAAATATGCCATGGAGCAGAATGTCAAGAGCGTGCTAGTGAAGCAGACCATCGCATCCCAGCAGCAACTCACCAACCTGCAGATGGCAGCTCAGCGACAGTGGGCACTGATCATCAAGTGCCAGGTCTGCATGGGCTCCATCTGCTATGAGCTAGGGGAGGACACCATTTGCCAAGCCTTTACCCTCGTTGGCCCCATTAAGAGGACTGAGATGTCCTGGGACTCCATCACCATGAACACAAGCACTTTGCCTTTGTGGAGTACGAAGTCCCAAAAGCTGCACAACTGGTCTTGGAGCAGGTTAACTCAGTGATGCTAGGGGATAGAGATATGAAGGTGGGCAGGCTCAGCCCACCCTAGACCAGCTGGCTGAGGTGGCACGGGCCCTCAACCATGTGTACGTGGCCACCGTGCACCAGGACCTCTCAGAGAATGACATCAAGAGCGTATCTGAAGCCTTGCACACTGGCTCAGGACCCCACTACTGGCAAACACAAAGGCTATGGCTTCACTGAGTATGAGAAGGCTCAGTCATCCCACGATGCTGTGTCCTCCATGAACCTCTCTGATCTAGGTGGCCAGTATTGGCGAGTGGGTGAGGCCGTCACACCCCCACCCCCCTGCTGACACTCGCCACACCTGGAGGCCTCCTGCTGCTGCTTCTGTAGCTGCAGCTGCAGCCTCAGCCAATGTTACTGCTCAGGAAACAGTGACTGGAGCAGCAGTGCTGGGTACTTTGGCCACATCTGGACTGGTATCCCCAGTGCTGACCCTGGCCCAGCCCCTGGGGGCTTTGCCTCAAGCTGTCACGGCTTCTCAGTTACCATTCCTTCTGTGGAAGTGGTGAACTCCATCCTAGCCAATCCCCCAGTGCTGGGCCTTTTGGAACCAAAGAAGGAGAAGGAAGAAGAGGAGCTCTTTCCAGAGTCAGAGCGGCCAGAGACACTGAGTGAGCAGGAGCACGTGAGCATCTCAGGCAGCAGTGCACGCCCCGTGGTCATGCAGAAGCTGCTGTGAAAGCAGGCATCCACCGTGATCCTTCTCCGCCACATGACGGATCCCAAGGACACTGATGATGACCTGGAGGGGGAGGTGACAGAAGAGTGTGGCAAGTTTGGTGCTGTCAGCTGTGTCATCACCAGGAAAAGCGGGGCAAGGAGGAGGAGGATGCAAAAATCATCGTCAAGATCTTTGTGGAGTTTTCCACAGCCTCAGACTCACAAGACCATCCAGGCCCTCAGTGGGCACTGGTTTGCTGGCTGTGAGGTGGTGGCCGAAGTGTACAACCAAGAGCATTTTTATATCAGCGGCTTCTCTGCATGACTTTGGCCCTGTTCCCTGGACTTGCACTTGCTCCTTGTCTCCTTTGGGTTTTAGAGTGATACAGTGATGTCCCTAGGGCCAGGCGCTCTGCCCAGCCCAGCCTATAGCGTCCATAAAGGTGCAGATGCCGCTGGCTCTAAAAAAAAATCAAATCAATCAGTTGGAAATGCAAAGATGTGTGTGTGTGTGTGTGTGTGTGTGTGTGTGTGTGTGTGTGATGAGCTAAATTCCAGTGTGCCTCGGGCTATATTTCAGCCCTTTTTTATTTTTATTTTTGCTAAATCACTAAGTTGCATAGGCTGGGCTAAAACTTGTGATCCTCCTCTCTCAGTCTCCCAGAGTACTAAAATTTCAGGTGTGTGCACAAACACATTTTATAATGGCACTTTTTTTTTTGACAATGGAGATAACATTTCTTTTGTTCTGTAGATGTTATTAAAGCGGGAAACAAGGAATATGCAACATGCTCTGAAAGAACTAGGTAGGTATCTTTCATCCTGAGCATTTATCATTACCATCTCTTATCATCACACCTCTAGAAAAACTGTGGGTTTTGTTTTTATCATTAAACTATCTGAAAGGAAACCTATTCACTAATAATAATAAAGTAGATGATTTCAACAAACGTGATTGTGCTTTCAAGTCTAGATGGGTATAGTGTAATAGTACCATTCCATACCTATTTTCTCTGCTTATAAAACAATGAAGACCTTTATTTTCTTTTTAAATTATCTACATGAGCATGTCATAATTATGCATAACATTTTATAGCCTTATTAATTCTATTTTCTTGCAAACTAGAAATACTTGTACCTTCCTGATGACACAAAGAAATGAGTTACTATTTCCCTCCACTGGCCATAGAGCTTCTGTTCAAGGATTTAGGCCTTATAATGAGTTGAAATTAGAATAGGTCTCCATGAGGACTGCAGGGAACCTCAGTGCCCATACATGGCAACAACCTATTCTCTGAGTCACACCAGGTCACACTCTGGAGCTGGACAAATTCTAGCAGTGAAACAGGCACCCTGATAATGTAATAATGCTCATGTGTGAGGAGGAGAAAGGGGTTGACACGTGGTGGTAGGGAGCAAAAGAACATAAAGCAAGCTTGGGAATGAGGCCAGGTTTGAGTAAGGCAAATAGGTACCAGGACAGAGAAGAAGTCATGATCAAGGAAAGTGCCCACATGTAGAATTAAATTTTAATGGGTTTCCAAAATCCAAATGAGATGAGCAGAAAAGCAGAGAGGGTTACGCCATGTGGATATTGGCAGGCTGAGTGGACAGTGACCCAGGATGAGTTAAAGGGTTTAGTGAAAAAGCCACATTTGAGCACATAGTTTATAGTCAGAAGTACTGGAAAGTGGATCATGAACATCAGAACTAGAAGGTTCCCCGTGACCAGTTCAGGTGGATTGATGTATCCTTAGGCCTTAGGGCTCTCTTTCCTCTTCTGGAAGATTAGCATGAGTGTGAGTGCTGCCAAGAAATGACAGGACTCTGGCACTATCAGTAAATAATAATCAACTGTAGCAGGACTTTCAAGGAGAGGTACATTTCCTTGTGTTGAAAGTTGTACTCCATGAACTTAGAGAAGAAGTGTTAGCTTATTATCTATGTGGGATGTTTAAAATGATGCTCTTATTTCACCTGAAAATTTGTTGGAATTTTTCAGGCTACTTAGAGTATGATCACCCAGAAATAGCTGTCACTATGAAAACAAAGGAGGAGATTAATGTCATACTCAACATCTCTAAAGAAATTCTCAAGAGTTTTGAGACAAAAGGAATTATTCATAAAAATGAAAGTGCTCTAATTAGTAAGGTAAGGAACAGTATTTTCAAAACAAATATGTTTACTTAATAGATAGTCAATTCATGACCATGAAGGCTTCATTTTAGTTTATTCTGTACTGTGAAAGTAAAAACATATAAATGGCAGCTTTAGGTATAGTACTGAACCAATTTATTCCTTCTTCTATTTAAAATTAATTTTATTGGTACACTTTTTGTATATATAATGATCACATTCATCATAGGGAATTTGTACCTGTGCATAATATATCTTACTTCTTCTCCCCGCCCACATTCTCTGCTGCTCCCTTCAACAAATTAATACAATTAATACAGCATCATTTATGGAAAACTATCCCATTGCATTGCACTGTAATAGAGGCTTAGTCATAAAAGAAATTACTCTGAATGAGTGGGTATATTTCTGGACTCCTTTTGATTTCAGTTTCATATTGACTAATCACTGAACCAAATCTCATTGATCTTAAAATTACTAAAACTTAACAAACCTTTGAATCTGACTGTGTGTGTCTACCAGCTTTGTCTACCAAGATTATTTTGACTAATTTTTGCATTTTGTATTTTCAAATAAATTTTAAGGACAACTTGGAAATTTTCACAAAATAATGCACTAGCATTTCCACTGGAATTTTATTTACACGTTCACAGTGGGGCCATAATTTATATGTCTCGCTGCTGGGCAACTCTGAATCACCAGCGGTGCATGTGTGACTGCCCACGTAGCAGCATGGGACGGCCCCAATAAATGATATAAGTTGCCCAGTGTAACAGTCATGCATGTAGTTCTGGTGGGTCAAGCAAATGGGAATGTGTCAAATTTGTTTATCAATTGACATCTTTGTAATATTGGTTTAATATATTAACATGATTCCTTACCAGATAATTAGTTTTTAGCTTTGTATTAGTAGTTTTTTTTTTCTATGTAGTGTTCCTGCACTATTTCTCTCATGAATCTGAACCCTTATTTCACACTGCACACAAGAAATCAATTCCAGATATATATAATTTGTAAAAGTGATACTTTATTTAAAAATAAAGATAATGGAAAGACAGCACACAAAAGGGTAGAGGATAATTGCAAAGTGAATATATCCAGGAAAGACTCATATCCAGAATATAATTTTAAAAAATCTTTTACAAATCAACAAGAACAAGACAAAAATTCTATTTAAAAAAATGGACAAAAGACACAAAAAGAAACCTCACAACAGAATGGGTTCAAATGGTCAGTAAACATAAAGGGATCAAATATTATTATCGTTAAGTCTAATGCAAATTGCAAACAAAATGAAATACTTATACACAACCACCAGAATTCTTTATTTTATTAATTGACAATATCAAGTGCAGAAAATGATATGGACC
The DNA here is from genome assembly GCA_004363535.1 of Dasyprocta punctata. NCBI lineage: Eukaryota > Metazoa > Chordata > Mammalia > Rodentia > Dasyproctidae > Dasyprocta > Dasyprocta punctata. The sequence continues at coordinate 17,808 of RJWM01012083.1, read as the reverse complement.
TGGGACAGTAGAGTAGGAGTGTAAATAAATGCAGTGCTTTGGAAAATTGTTTGACAATTGTGTTAGCTTTCCCTTCATTGAGGCACAATACCTGTCAACCATAACTTCAAGGAGAGATATTTAATTTGACTCATGGTTTCAGGAGGTTTTATCCATTGTTACCTGGCTCCAAAGCAGAAATATGACAGAAAGCCTGGCCAGGAAGCAGAGCATGGAAACCGTATCAAAGAGTAAGGAGCCAGAAACCTAAGGCCAAGTCTCCATGACCCACCAAGACATATCCAATAGGGGCTTATTTATCCCTTGGGGGACACCAAACCCAATCAAGTTGACACAATTAAGCTTGTACGCTGCTATCTACCTGAAGTTACGATTATATTAGACAACAATAAAGCCAATAGATCTGTGTAGGTGTGAATACCAAATGAATATTCATAGCAGTATTACTCAGATAGACTCAAACTGGAACAATCCAAGTGGCAATAAGCAGTAAATATATGAACCATAAATGAATCTCAGTAACATGATATTGAACAAATGAAGTCAGACAAAACTGAGTACATAGTCTTTATTTCATGCACATAAAAGTCAAAAGCAGTAAAAACTACACAATGGTAATAAAAGAGTGGTAGTTATCTTTGGGTCAGAGTGATGATTAGAAAAAAATATCTTAATGTATGACCAGAATAATGATTATACAAACAGACAGAAAAACATGATATAATAGGGAAGAGATTAGATATTTCCATGGAAGAACAAAAATCTCAAAAGATCAATAATAGGAAATAGTACAATGAAATTTTAAAAAATGTTTTATGAATACTTTTTGGTTCATGTTCTATCTTGAATTTTGTGGTCTTAGCTAATCATAGACAAAGAAAAAGAAGTACATGATTTTCAATCTATTATCAAATCTCTTACTGCTGAAGAAATCCCATATCATATTCCATGGCTTGAGAAAAACCAAAAGTATATAGAGTTTATTCTGGTAAGATTTTTATTATTTAATAATATCATCCTCAATGTATCAACAGATATTCTTTTTTAAAAAATAAAGATTTAATTGTGACAGAGTTCAAAACTGTCTAACTGCTTCTTATTACCTATAAGATAAAATCAAAAGCCCTTTGAATGACACACGAAATCCTTCCACGATCCGCCTTCTGCCCACGTCTCCTCCTCCATCTTTGTTTCCCATCTGTTCTATACTCTTATGTTTTATTTATACTGAACCAGGCATCATGTCCTGTACACTTTTCATGGTTTTCTCATTCCACCCTTCTGTGGGTAATATTAACTTTTTTTATGTGCCCTCCTATTCTATTTTGTTTTCAAAGTTTCTTTCCTTATTGTACCCATAGAAACCTCCCCATTCTCAAAGAAGTAGTCTTTGGAGTATAATTATTTACCAAGAAATCATTTTGTGGTCCATAATAAGACTGGAAGATCAAAGTGCTACCATTATGTCCAGTATATACTTTCATTATAGCTTTAGGTACATTACATTAAAATTATTTTTACCTTTCTGGCATCTGCTATGTTTTTCTAGCTCATTCATCTTTTGAAAAATCAGCTCCCATCACTTTGCATAGAGTAATATTCAATGATGAATATTCAATAAGTGTTAGTGAAAGAAGCAAATAAATAGTTCTAATTGTCTTAATTGTGTTCTTTTTCCATATATTTGGTGCCAAAAGACCAATTATATTTTTTCACCTTCTTAAAATATTTAGAATGGGTGATATTTTTTATTTATTTCATTAGCTGTAAAGAGCATGAGTATGTGACACATGTAAACACCTTTAGCTTACATCTGTCCTGCTTGCTTTTCACCCAGCTGAAATACTTTCTTCCTTCCATATTCTAATTCCTAGATTATTTCTTTCCTTACCATTTATAAACCCTGCATCTGAAATGAAAGCTAGCCATGAATATCCACTTTTCTCTCTTTGTTATTCATAATTCCTACCTTCTTTTGCAAATTTATTACCAATACAGTATCTTCAAACTTATTGAATATTTATTTTATAAATGTAAAACTTTTCCAATAAATGTTGAAATGGTGTTTATAAGTTCTGTATTTGTGATTTTTTTAGTCTGGAGCCAGAATTGTAACATTTGATTGTGGAAATGATATTTTTCAAGAAGCAGATGAACCCAAAGGAGTCTATATAATTATTTCAGGGATGATAAAGGTAAAACAAAGATGTTTATAAATGTATACCTGATAATCTGCTTAGAAATCTTTATAAAATGGAGACTTAATAGCTTTCCATGTTAAGAACTACATAGTATTTTTTTTTTCAGACAGTGGGGACCATCCAAATGATGATTTTCTTTCTTTTTTTTTCTTGTTTAGATTTGTTTGTTTGTTTGTTTTTTGGTACCAGGAATCAAATTCATGATCTTTGCACTTGTCAAGCAGGCACTTGTGCTGCTGAGCTAAATCCCTGGCAATGATGATTTTTGTGGTCAGCCACAATGGATAACAATGCCCATTAGCTTTTAAGCCATATTTTCTCATAAATAACAGGAACCCATGAAAGAATCATTTATTTTAAGATACTAACACAAATTTTTCCATATTACATTTATACGACTTGGAGATTTAACCATTTAAAGTGGATATAATTTGGTTGAGTTGGTGACATCAGTAAGATTAACAAATTTAAGGATACTTTGTCTTTAAACCATTGTTAATTTAATAAATTTACTTTAAAAGGTGAAATAAATATTTTAAAAATAATATGGTGTTTATGCAAGCATTTTAATTGCTAAAATCAAAGTGAAAATACATAAATAATACATAAAAATACAACAATAATACATTGATTGATAATAATACATGATTTCTTCTTTTGTTTTTGAACAGCTTCAAAGAAAAATGTCAGATTCGGAGACTGACCACATTCTCTTGGAATCAGAGGAGAAAGCTTATCCTATAGTTAACACAGACTATGTGCTTGGTGGGGAAATAATAGGAGAATTAAACTGCTTAACAGATAAACCAATGCAATATTCTGCCACCTGCAAAACTGTAGTTGAGGTCAGAAAACATACCCTATGTCCTACTGTTGTGTCTCGTTCAATATTTAATATCACATTTAAAACCTTTTCAATGTTTAGATATGTCTGCAGTATGGTGACATACTGTTTTCAAAATATAGGAAAGGTAAAAGGAAAAATTTTATGGCAATTTTGCTCAATGTAATATAATATCCTGGTAAAACTGTTCTGAAAGTGAATCTATCATAACAAAAGAATTTAATCAGAAAAATTGGTCAAAGTTGACAGGTGCTGTTTTATGGTGAATTGAATGGGTTACAATAACTAACAATAGTGTAACTTGGATTGTCAAAAAGGGAGAAAAATCAGAGCTAGAGTGCAGTAATAATAACTTGAACAAAGTGGGAAGAATTTGCCCAAAAATGACTGAAGACAAAACCTCAACTACCTCACTGGCTTAATTTTTTTTGTCTTTTTATTTTTTTAATTTTATTTTAAAGACAGTAAAATCCAACAAAACAGAACAGAACAAAGTCAATCAAAACAAAACAGTGGAACTGGTACAGAACTTCAAAGCAAGATACTAGGAAAGCAATAGCTACTATAGTATATCTTGTTATTTTCAGAATAGTTGACCATTCCATCAGGTATAGTAAAATCAAACCAAAAACAAAACAGAACAAAACCAATAAAAACAGAATATGAAATAAAGCAAAAAAAAAATCAGAATAAAGCAAAACAGTGAGAACAATATTGGGCCTCAAAGACAAAATAGAAGGGAATCCCCAGTATTTGCCACATTGTATACTCTTGTCTTCCCAAGAGATGTTCAGACTGCTGGCCCCAGGCCTGCAAAATCAACCAAACAATACAAGCATTTAGTTGCTTCATGTACCTTAGTTGCTATCAACTTAGCTGTCCTCCAAACCAGCAGGTTGCTTACGGCAGGGGGTGGGGGTGTGTTTGTGTGGGGTGTCTGTCCTTGATTCTTAGCCCGCGTGCCGATAGGCCCATATCTTTCTTTTCCTGGAGTCTGCGCTGGTCGCATGCCACTCACCAGGAAGGCAGGCTAGTAGTCTTCTGGTTGGAGCCTCCCTGCCCAACATGGTGGGCTCTCAGGAGACACTGATCTTTCTCTTCCTGGAGTCCGCACTGGTTGCGTGCCACTCACCAGGAAGGCAGGCTAGTTGTCTTCTGGTTAGAACCTCCCTGACCCAATGTGGCGGGCCCTTAGGAGGCACATCTCTCCCCCTCAATGGCTTAATTTGAATGACAAAAAAGTGATTCTGATTCATGAATTCATAAGAAAAGAGAAAAGCTGAAACTCTTCAAACCTCCAGACTGAACCAGTTTACAGAAAATACATGGTGAGAACTAAGTTCAGTTACACCAGGAGGGAATAGTTAAATCTAAATGCAGAAGAGTTTGCAGAGTAAATTGATTTCTTCAACAAATGAATGGCATAAAAAGTGTGTGGAGAAAGAGGGGAATATTATTAAAATTGGATTTAAGATATATAACAACCAAATATTATTATTGTAATTTGAGCAATTAATTATATAGAGATTTATCTGAGATGATCTAGGAAATTTAATATTAACAGAATATTAAATAATATTTTACATTTTGTTAAGTATGATAATTATATGTTTATAGCTTTAAAACATATCTATCACTAAGTGATGTATATTTAAAATATTTAACAAGTAAAATTATGTGATATTTAGACCTCGAATAAAAACACTAACCTTTGGGCTTAGGCAATGATGATTTTACTGGGAGCACGTTAGCTCATCTACCATAAACAACCATAAAACTTGACAGAATGTAGGACATTTTCATCCTTTGAGTTTAAACCTAAGATCTCTAAAATAAAAGAAACTCACAAAGTAAGTCCTCTATATATCTGATCTGCTTGGCACTGTTTAACAACCAAAATGCAGAAAGAAGTCATGTAGAAGATGGCTATTCTGCTGAGATGAGAATGGAATGGTCTCAAATCAAAGATGCTAAAATGTACGAAATCATCCAAACAAGGAACAGAAGAAAGAGTTGCACAAAGACTAAACTTGTTTGATGGTTCTCCACAAGACTTCATTTGAGAGATGCATTGCACGTGAATGAAATGAGACAGAACTAGATTTACCAGGTGCCCCCTCCCCACCATTCCAGCTATTTCTCAGACAGAAGACTAATACCTAAAATACATAACACAAAATAATTAGACCCCAAAATAAGACACCCAGTAAAAAATTGGACAGTTACAAGAAATAGACACTTTTCCCAAGAAGTACAAATGGCCATTAACTAATGAAAAAATGTTCAAAATTGCCTGCCATTAGAGAATTGCAATTTAAAACAATACTGAGATTTCACATTACTCCAGAAACGATGATTAACATAAAAAAATCAAATAATAACAAATGCTGGTGAGGCTGTGGGAAAATAGGAACCTTTCTACATTGTTGTTGGCAGTGTAAATTAGTACAACCACTATGGAAATGAAGATTCCTCAAAAAATTAAAAATTGGAATTCCAGCTATTTTGCTTCTAAGTATCTTCCAAAAAGAGTAAAGTCATCATATTACAGTGATACATACATACCCATGTTTATAGCAGCACAATTCATAACAGCTAAATCTTGAAAGCATCTCCTAAGTCCATTACAGATAAATGGACAAAGAGAATGTGATGTTTATATATAATGGAGTATTATTCTGTCATAAAGAAGGCTAAACTTGAGTAATTTGTAGGAAAATGGGTGTGCTTTAAGACCATTATATTAAGTGAAGTAAATCAAACGCACATATTGAAATACCACATGACTTTTCTTATGTAGGACATCCAAAATATAATTAAAGAGCAAAATAAAAGACTGACAATAGGAAATAAGGAGATAGATCTTTTACAAAAGTGGGGACATCAAGAGATTGAGTGAGGGGAGAGAAGGGAAAAGGAAGAGAATGAAAAAAATTAAAATGAATTATGCCAGGTGCAGTGCCCAAGATCGTAGTCTCGACACTCAGGTTGCTGAATGAGGATTTCCATGTGTTCAAGGCCAGCCTGGGCTCCATAGTGAGTTCAACTTACTGAAGTGAGTTCAACTCAACTGAACTACATAGCAGAACCCTGTCTCGAAAAAAAGGATGAGTTATTTACTCCTCACAAGGACTGTAACCATTATGTACTACAGATATGTACTAATATAAACATTAAAATAAAAAACAGCATAAACTAAAATAAAGAACCTAACTCTGTCCCCTGCAAAAGAACTAGATTCACCAGATTTCTGAGAATGGAATGGAGACATTAGAGGCCAAGAAGTGCCAAAAATGAGAGACTTCTAACAATCTGAATCTTGCAAGATAAGACAGACTTTTTAGGACCACAAGTATCCAACTGAAAGACCAGAAAGAATAGACCTTAAGAGTAAAGATCAAGACCTACAATAAGGATTGCTTTAGCACCACCATAACAAAGTCTAAGAGAAGCTCTCTAAGAGTCCATGGTGAAGACAGACTTTGGAAGTTAAGTACCTCCAAGTTAGACTGTCTTGGAAAACACTACTTATGGGCCCAGTCAAATCATAAAACCAAGCCTAAACAATCTCCTATGATATGATAGTACATGAGTTGCCTCCTACAACAAAAACCAACCATTTTTAGAGAAGAATAAAACAATCTGGAATCTCTACATAACACTACTAATCATGGGTTGCTAACATATAAAGAAACATCAAATAGTAACCTGTAGAATAAAAAACAAGGGTAGAGGGGTACTAAACAGAAACCAACATTGAGGTTGCCTAGAATATGGACTGAGCATGCAAAGGTTTTAAAGCAGGGTTTTGTTGTTGTTGTTGTTGTTGTTGTTTGTTTACTTGTTTTGTTTTTTAATTTTAAACAGAAAAAAGTAAAAAATAACATAAAAGCAGTTTCAAAACAGGCTAGGAGGGTAACAATTATCAACACATTGAGCATATAAATTCATAGTAGTTGTTTAGAGTACAAGATATAGGCATGGAACATTGTCCAGAAAATTACTAGCACAAAACTTTCCCCTCAGTGACCCAAAAGAAACCAGCTGTATAACTATCCTGTCTTGTGTATGTATGTATATATATTTTTTTCCTTTTCCCTTCCTTCCTTTCCCCCATCACACTTTTTCTTTCCTTTTGAACAGTTTCTTCCCTATTCACAATATCTATGGTACATTTTAGATCTTACTTACTCTTTCAGATTCTCACACTAGTGAGACAATTTGATGTTTATGCATGGAAGTCTGATTTATTTCACTTATGAGTATGATCTCAAGTTGCATCCGTTTACCTATAAAAGCCTCAAGTTTATCTTTCTTTATGGCTGAGTAGTATTCCATTATATAAAACAACCACATCTTTTTTATCCATTCCTCGATTGAGCATTTGGGTTGTTTCCGAGATTTAGCTACTACAAATTGTGCTGCTATAAACACATATGTCACTGTGTTATGATGTTTTAAATTCTTCTGGGAAGATACCCAGAAGGGGAGTAGCTGGGAATGGGACCTAGCATTTTAAGAAATCTGCACATTGATTTCCACAGTGACTACACCAGTCTACATTCTCAACAAGAGTGGAGAAGTGTTCCCTTTTCCCCACACTCCTGCCATCATTTGTTATTGGTTAATTTCTTGATGTTAGCCATTCTTTCTGGAGTGAGATAGAATCTCAGTATTGTTTTAGTTTGCATCTCTTGAGTGACCAATGACATTAACATTTTTTCATATATTTATTTGCCATTTGTATTTCTTCATCTGAGAAGTGTGTATTCATGCGAGATGCCCATTTTTGGATTGGGTCTTTAAATTTTGGGGGCCTGATTTTTTTTGATTTTTTATATCTTCCAGATATAAGTCCTTGTCTAAGGGACAACTGGCTATAATTTTTTTCCCACTCTGTGTGTTGTCTTTTCACTTTGCTGGTGACTTCTTTTGTTGTGAAAAAGTTTTTCAATAAAATGAGATCCCATTAAAGGAGTTGTTAAGAACAGATTCCTTCACAATAAATGCTCTGAACAAATTTGGTGTAAAAGATGTACACCTCAGTATAATAAAGGCCAAGTTTAACAGGCCCACAGCAAACATCATACCAAAAGGGGGAAAAGTGAAAATCCTTCTAAGGACTAGGTGTGGTGGCACACGCTCGGGAGGCTGAGACAGCAGGGTGACTATGAGTTCAAGTCCAGCCTGGGCTACATAGTGCATTCAAAGTCATCCTGAACTACAAAGCAAAAAAGAGGAAACTTTCTAGACACCACCAGAAAACTAGGAGAGGTAACAAACTCAACAGAAGTATGGGATACAAAACAGCACATGAAAAATTAGAAGCTGTGTGCTAATAGTGAATGACATAAACTAGAAAATAAGAAAGCATTTGCATTTAAAATAGGTACAAAAAATTGAAAGATTGAATGGAAAATAAATAAAAGACCCCCTGTGTTCATGGATTGGAAAAATCAATATAAAAATGTCTGTGCTACCTAAAGTGATCTATGGATAGCGGAGAAAAGACATCCCTTTAATAATGGTGCTGGGGAAACTGGATTTCCCCATGCAGAAAAATAATACTTTGACTCCCTAACTCTCATCATATAAAAAATCAACACAAAAGTGGACTAAGGTTTTAAATGTGGTTTCACATCTAAACCTATGAGATGATTGTTAAAAAAAAAAAAAACGTAGGGGAATGCTTCAGAACATTAGAGTGGGCAGAGAACATTTGGATAAAACCTCAAAGCTACATAAAAGAAAAGAAAAAAATAGAAAATGGGATTACATTTGTAGAGCAAAGGAAACAATCAACAAAGTGAAAAGACAACCTAGTGAATGGGAAAAAATATTTGTAGACTATATATCTGAAAAGGGGTTAATATCCATTAGTGGTAATGTCCTAATATATAAGGAACTCAACTCTCAGTAGGAAGTAAATAATCTGATTTTTAAATGAACAATAGACCTAAACAGACATTTCTCCAAAGAAAGCATACAAATGACCTACATTATGTAAATGAAAAGGTGCTCAATATTATTAACCATCAGGGAAATTAAAACCACAACCACAATGAAGTATCACCTAACTGTAGTTAAATTGGCTGTTGTCAAGAAGATAAAGCTAGCAAATGCTGGTGATGATGTTAGAAAAGGCAACCCTAGCACAATGTTTGTAGGCATATGTTAATAAAACCATATAGAAAACAGTATGGAAGTTCTTCTAAAAATTAAAAGTAGAACCACTATATGATCCAGTCATCCCTCTGTTGGGTTTATATCCAAAGGAAATAAAGTCAGTATGTTGATAAACATCTATGTGCTCATGTTTATTGCAGTACTATTCAGGCTAAGATATAGAAGCAACCTAACTGTCCATCAACTGATGAATGATTAAAGAAAAAGTATTTTACAGTGGAATATTACTCAACCTCAAAAAGAATAAAATTTTCTTTAAAACAATATGAGTGAATCTGGAGGTCATTCAACTAAATGAAATAAATCAGAACAGAAAGAAAAATACTGCGTTATCGCACCTGTGTGAAATCTAAAAATATGTATTTCATAAAAGCAAAGTAGAAAAGTGGTACCCAGAAACTGATGGCAGTGAAAGGATAGGAATGGGGGAGATTTTGGTTGAAGAGTACAATGTTTTAGTTCAAGTGGAAGAATAAGTTTTAGTTATCTATTTAGAGACAAGGTTTAGTAATCTGTGGCAATACAGTGTGACCACGGTTAATAATAGTGCATTAAAAATTACTAAAACAATAGATTTTTAATATATGCATAAATAAAATATCACATTGTACTCCATAGTACGCACAGTTGTCACACATAAATTTAAAATAAATTAATAACAAGTACACATGTATAAAGTATGGATATGTTGACAATTTCACAATTGTATATACATAAAATGCCATATTATATTTATATATGTAATTTTTAAAAAGCATATTAAAGAATCTCTCATTGGATCTTGTGTCCTTTACATGATCTGGTATATCACAAGATTACAAATTAGTTATGAGTTTTATAGGTTTCTAGGCCACAAGATGAATCTTACTTATTTTAAATTCTTAGCTTTGATGTTATTATAATGAGGAAAACCTTATTTCCTAAACCACAAATGACAGAATATCTTCCTTTTTCCAGGCATATTTTATTCCCAAAAATCTCTTGTATGAAGCCTTTGAAAACTATCCTCTCATTGAACAGAAAATGTGGCTAAAAATTGGACGTGGTGTTGCCGCCAGGAAAATCAGGGAACATTTACCTTTTGAGGTAAGACATGTTTGTGTAAACTCATCCTCTCTCTAAATGACACTGGATTAAAATACTCTCAGAAACAGACTATAGCCAGAGATGAAAGCTGGCCGAGTGCAAGTCAGCAGTAATCACTGCCTTTATAGGATGTGGAATGAGACATTTGGAAAATAATTATTTAATGAGAAGAAACAGAAGAGCTCTGGGAATCAAGAAAGCCCCAATGGAAAAGCTAAAAATTACGGAGAACTCGAAGACGATACTGAGAAAAGAATGAAGCAGTTTAGAATGCTAGCCCTGACTCTCGGGTTGAGAAACTGACTCTGCAAAAACGAGCCCAAAAGAAGATAGACCAGCAGTGCTAGTCCCAGCAAAAAACGTAGTCATTGTGTGTTGAAAATATGGTGCTGGATTTTACTCTGAAAGTGACTCCCTCAGCTGGTAGGCTAGCTTTGAAAAATAAATCCAACATATTTGGTGTGCACCATATTTATTAGTAGAATAATAAGGAACCATTTTGAGAGTCGCTTCATTGTTTAGGGGTGAGCTATTCCAGGAATCAGAAGTCAAAGAATCAACCACAGTGACTGGGTGGTAAATGGACACAACAGATGGTCACAGTGAGGAGGAGGACTAGTCACAGACTCCCGGAGAAGTTTAAGCAATGAGGACCTCAGTTTGTAGAGGACACAGTGATTGGCAGCACTGCCTTCTCTGTGAGAATTCAGGTCCACTGCATGTGGTATTCTGAAGGGGCTGGGACAGAAAGCACTGGGGTTGAGCCCAAGGGAGTACACAGCTCTCTTTGCTTCCTCTTTCCAGCACAAAACTCAGTGGTGTAATTGCTTTCACCACCCACCAATGTGGTGAGGGACACACCTCTGTCTGCATGTTTTCCAGATCCCTGGATGTATAGACAGAGGGCCCTCTGTAGCAAGAGGGGTGCTTCTAAGCAGCTCATGGAACATTCTGAAAAATACATTGTATTTGCAGGTCATAAGGCAAGCCTTAACAAATACCAAAAAATGAAATAAATTTCTTGTATCTTGTCAGATCATAATGAAATGAAACTAGAAATGCACAAATGAGAGAAATTACAGAAACTGGAAACAAATGGACTTTAAACTACTGTCTTTTAAACAGTCAGTGGGTTGTCAACAAAATCAGAAGGAAATTTAAAAATTCCTAGAATCAAGTGGAAATACAGTATGTCAGAATCCTGGGGATACAGTAAGGGAAGTTTTAACAAGAAAGTTTATTGCTGAGTACATACATCAAAAACCAGAGCCAACAAATAAATGACTTGCTGAGTACATACATCAAAAACCAGAGCCAACAAATAAATGCATCTCAAGGTCTTAGGAAAAAAGGAATGCAAACTCAACAAATGGAAAGAAGAAATCAAACTGGAGCTGAAATTACTGATAAGGAAACTAAAAGAACAATATACAAGTTCAATGGAACAAGAGTTGATTGAAAAAATAAACAAGATTGATAAACCCTTATCCAAACTAACCAAAAGAAAGAGAAGACCGAAATCAGTAGTTAGAGAAGATAAAGGGATTTTTATGACAGACCCCAATGATATCCAGAGGAATATTAGTGACTACATGGAAAACCTAACTAATAAACTAGAGAATCTAGAAAAAAAGAGATAAATTGCTGGACATGTACAACCTACCAGAACTTAACCAAGAAACTACTCCATGAAATAGAAAAGGAAACAACACTTCCAGACTCATTTTATATGGCCAACATCACCCTCACACTGAAACCAGACAAGGATACAACAAAATTAAGAGAAGAAAAAGAGAGGGAGGAAAAAAGAGAAAGAAAGCTACAGACCAATATCCTTGATGACCACAGATGCAAAAATAGTAAACAAAATGCCTGCAAATTGAATTCAACAGCATCTTAAAAAGAACATATCCCATGATCAAGTCGACTTCATTCCAGGCATGCAAGAATAATTTAACAGATGCAAATCAATAAGTGTGACATACTACCCAAATAAAATCAAGGCTAAAATCACATGGTCATCTCAATTAATTCAGAAAAAGTCTCTGACAATTACAACATCCCTTCATTATAGATAACCTGAAGAAAGTAGATAATGAAGAATCATTTCTCAATATAGTAAAGGTCATATATGACAGACCTATTACCAACATCATCCTGAATGGAAAAAAACTGAAAGCATTTCCTGTAAAATCAGAAATAAGGCAAGGTTATTCACTCTCACCACTCTTATTCAATATAGTTCTTGAAACTTTAACCAGAGCAATTAGATAAGAGCAAGAAAGAAAAGAGATACCAAAAGGAAAAGAAAGGAGTCAAATTATCCTTATTTGTAGATGGCACGATTCTATACCTTAAAGACTCCACCAAAAGAATTTCAGTGCTAATAATTTGGTAAAGTATGATACAAAATCAATGTTGAAAAGCAATAGCTTTTCTATGCATTACAAATGGACTGGCTGAGGAAAAAAAACAGGAAAACAATTACAGTCACAATAGTTTCAAAAATAAAATACCTAGGATCAATCTAACTAAGGAGGTGAAATATGTCTGTGATGAAAATTCCAGAACACTGAAGAAAAACACTGAAAACACTAGAAGGTGATACAAGTTCCTATGTTCATGGATTAGCAGAATTTGTGTTGTTAAAGTGGCAATACTATCAAAAGATACCTACAGATGTAAGCTCCATCAAAACATCAGTGACCTTCTTTAGAGGTCTAGAAAAATAATTCCAAAATTTATATGGAGACACAAAAACCCAAAATACCAAAACAATCCTTAGCAAGAACAGGTCTGAAGGCATCCCAATACCCAATTTCAAATTATACTACAAAATCATAGCAACAATAACAGTATGGTGCTGGTGCAAAAATACACACATGTGTCAATGGCATACAATGGATCAGACATAAAAGAAACCCCTGCAACTACAGCCATTTGAGTATAGATGAAGGAGCCAAAAATACACTGGAGAAAAGACAGCCTCATTAACAAATAGTACTGGGAAGACTGGACATGTCCGTGAAGAATATTGAAACTAGATCCCTATCTCTCTGTACAAAAGTCAAACAAAAGTGGATCAGAGGTCTGGATATTACACATGAAACTTTGAAGTTCCTAGAAGAAAACATCAGGGAAACACTTGAAACCACAAGCAAAGGCCAAGACTTTCTGAATAGGACTCCTACTGGCAATAATAGCAAGAATCAAAAAATGTCCGTACATCAAATTAAATAGTTTCTGCACAGAAAAGGAAAATAACAGAGGCAGCCTGCAGAATGGGAAAAAAAAACTTCACTAGCTATTCTTCTAATAGAGAATTAATATTTAGGATATATAAAGAACTCAAAAAACACCAAAAACTCAAAGTTTGAATAATAGATGGGCAAATGAACACCTCAAAGGAAGTGCAAATAACCATTGAGGAAATACAAATCAAAACTACATTGAGATTCCATCTCATCTCGGACAGAATGGCCATCATCAAGAATACAAAAAAGATGAAGTAATGATGCAGGAGGTGGATAGAGGAAAACTTCTACACTGTTTGTGGGAATGTAAATTAGTATAGTCACTATGAAATTCAGTATAGAAGTTTTCAATTCTTCTTCTGGGAAAATGCCCAGAAGTGGAATAGCTGGGTCAAATAGAATCTCTAATTCCAGTTTCTTGAGGAATCTCCACGCTGATTTCCTCAGTGATTGCACCAGCCTACACTCCAACCAACAGTGGAGAGGAGCTCCTTTTTCCACACAGCCCCTCCAGCACTTGTTATTTGTTGATTTCTTGATCTTAGCCATTCTTTCTGGGGTGAGATGGAATCTCAGTGTTGTTTTAATTTGCATTTTCTGAATGATCATTGATGTTGAACATTTTTTCATATATTTATTTGCCATTTGTATTTCTTCATCTGAGAAGTGTGCATTCATCTCAGATGCCCATTTTTGGACTGGGTCTTTAAATTTTGGGGGCCTGATTTTTTTTAATTCTTTAGATAGAATTTTAGATAGAAGTTCTTTTAGATAGAATTTAAGATAGAAGTCCCTGTCTGAGGAACAGTTGACTAAGATATTCTCCCAATTCATAGGTTTTCTTTTCACTCTGATGGAGATTTCCTTAGACATGCAAAACTTTTTAATAAGACGACATGCCAGTTGCTGATTCTGGAGAGTATTTCCTATGCAGTTTGATTTTTGTTCATCAACTCTCTGCCTACTCCTATGTGGTCAATATTTTTACCTACTTTGTATTCCAGCAGATTTAGTGTCTCTGTTTTAATATTCAGAACTTTGATCCATTTTGACTTTAGGTTAGTGCATGGTGATAGACATGGATCTAGTTTTAGTTTTTGGCATATGGAAAACCAGTTTTTCCAGCACCACTTAATAAACAGGCTATCTTTCTTCCAATGTACGTGTTTGGCCCTTTTGTCAAAGATGAGGTGGATGAGTGTGTTTGTAGTTGTGGCTGTATCTTCTAATCAATTCCTTTGATCCTCAGGTCTGCTTTTATTCCAGGACCATGCTGATTTTATCACAGTAACTTTGTAATATAATTTCAAATTGGGGATTGTGATGCCTCCTGCCTTACCTTTGTCACCCAGAATTGCCTTTGCTATTCTAGGTATTTTCTCGTTCCAGATGAATTTTCAGGATGATTTCTTGAGCTCTATGTGGTACACAGTGGTATTTTGACTGGAATTGCATTAAATCTGTGTAACAATTTTGGGAGAATGGCCATTTTCACAATGTTTGTTTTTGCTATCCATGAACAGGGAATATCTTTCCATTTTCTGAAATTCTCTTTGATTTCCTTTTTCAGAGTGATGTAATTTTCACTGTATAGATCTCTTACTTCCTTTGTTACATTGATTCCTAAGTATTGCATTTTTTTGGATGCTATAGTGAAGGGTGTGGTTTCCCTTATTTCTCTCTCAGTGAGTTTGTTGTTTGTGTACAAGAATGCTGTTGATTTTTGAGTGTTGACCTGTTATCCAGCTACATTACTGAACTTGGTTACTACATCTAGAAGTCTTTCAATTAATTTTTGGAAGTCTTCTATGTAGAGTATCATATCACCTGCAAATAATGATAATTTAACTTCTTCCTTCCCTATCCTTATTACTTTTATTTCTCTCTCTTGTCTAATAGCTCTGGCTAATGTTTCCAGAATTATATTGAATAGGAGTGGTGATAATGGACATCCTTACCTTGTTACTGATTTTAGGTTGAAAATTTCCAGTTTTTGTCCAGTTAGTATGATGTTGCCTGTAGGTTTCTCATAGATGACTTTTATCAGGTTGAGGTAGAGACCATCTGTATTGATTTTCTGTAGGGTTTTTTTAATCATGAATGAGTGTTGGATTTTGTCAAAAGCTTTTTCTGCATCTATTGAGATAAACATGTGATTCTTGTCGTTGGCTCTACTGATACAGTGTATTATGTTTATAGCTTTGTGTATGTTGAATCATTCCTGCATTCCTGGGATGAGTCCCACTTGGTTGTGGTGTATAATCTTCCTGATGACTTGTTGCACTCTATTTGCCACTAGTTTATTGAGCATTTTTGCATCTTTGTTTGTTAGGGAGATTGGCCCGTAATTTTCTTTTTTGGTTGGATCTTTCTCTGGTTTTGGTATTAGGGCAATACTTGCTTCCAGGAATGAATTAGAGACACTTGTTTCCCTTTCAATTTCATTGAAGAGTTTGAGGAGTGTTGACATTAAGTCTTCCCTAAATTTATTGTAGAATGCAGCTGTGAATCCATCAGGACCTAGGCTTTTCTTTGTTGGTAAGGTTCTAATTACATTTTCAATTTTATTAACTGAAATTGGGTTATTCAACAGTTTTACATCTTCTTGATTCAGGTTTGGTAATTCATAGGTTTCGGAATCTGTCCATTTTTTCAGTGTTATTGAACCTATGAGAGTAAAAGTTTTTGAAGTAGGTATTGATGATCTTTTGTATTTCCACAGGATCTGTAGTGATTTCACCCTTTTCATTTCTTATTGCACGGATTTGAGTTTTTTCTTTTCTCTTTTTGATAAGGTTGGCTAGGGGTTTATCAATTTTATTTATTCTTTCACAGAACCAACTCTTTGATTCATTAATTCTTTGAATTGTTTTCTTAGTTTCAGTTGCATTAATTTCTGCTCTAATCTTGATAATTTCATCCATTCTTTGGGCTTTGGGCTTGACTTGCTCTTCTTTTTCTAGAAGTTTGAGGTGCAGCATTAGGTTGTTTATGTGTGTTCTTTCCATTTTTCTGATGTGGGAGTTTTGTGCTATAAATTTCCCTGTGAGGACTACTTTCATTTTATCCCACAGGTTCTGATAATTTGTATTTGCATTTTCATTCAATTGTAGATATTGTTTAATTTCTTCTTTAATTTCTTCTGTGACCCATTGATTGTTTAGGAGAGTATTATTTAACTTCCACGTGTTTATGGGGTTCTTGTGGGGTTTTTGTCATTAATTTCCAATTTTATTATGCTATGGTCAGATAATATGCATGGAATTATTTCAATTCCTTTGTATTTACTTAAGCATGCTCTCTGGGCTAGTATATGATGTATTTTACAGAATGATCCATGTGCAGCTGAGAAGAATGTGTATTCTGATATTGTTGAGTGAAACACTCAGTACACATCTGCTAGGTTCATTTGTTCACAAGTTTGATTCAGTTCTGTTATTTCTTTGCTGACTTTCTGTCTGGTTGATCTGTCTCTTTGTGACAATGGGATGTTAAATTCCCATGTTATAACTGTATTATTGTTTATTTGATTTTTCATGTCAATTAAGGTTTGTCTTACATAGTTGGGTGCTCCTATATTTGGTGCATATATATTTATGATTGTAATCTCTTCAAGTTTTCCCCTAACACATATGTAGTGACCTTCTTTATCTCTTTTGATAATTCTTGGTTTGAAGTTCACACTGTCTGCAAACAAAATAACTACCCCTGCTTTTTTCTGGGTTCTTGTTGCATGGAGTATTGTTTTCCATCCTTTGATTTTTTGTCTGTGAATTTCTTTTTGAGTTAAATGTGTTTCTTGTACACAACATATTGTTGGATTTTGTTTCTCAACTCACTTTGCCAGTCTGTTTCTTTTTATTGGTGACTTGAGACCATTTACACTGATTGATACAACTGATATGTACTGACTTATCACTGTCATGTTATCTTTCTGTTGGTTTTCTACTTTTTCTGTTTAATTGTTTTCCCTGCTTAGTGGTTTCCTTTTGCTGTTGTTCTCGAGATTGTAGTGATCTTTGTCTCTTTCTAGAGTGTCTTTCAGTACTCTTTGTAGTGTTGGTTTGGTGACCATAAATTTCTTCAGTTGTTCTTTGTCATGAAAGTATCTTATTTCTCCATCAATTTTTAAAGAAAGTTTTGCAGGATGCATCAGTCTGGGTTGAAAGTTGCTTTCTTTCAGAATTTGAAATACTTCACTCCAAGCTCTTTTTTTTTTTTTTTTTTTTTTTTTTTT
>RJWM01012082.1:0-57630 GCA_004363535.1 Dasyprocta punctata | reverse complement strand
TCGTGTTCTCTAAAAATCGAAGAATGAATTTTAGGAACGACGGAGGGTAAGAGCAGGATATATTTATTGAGGGAAAGAAAGCTTCTGTCTGAGGGACAGAAGGGGGCCCGAGCAGGTTGCCAAAGACTCTGTCATTTTTAGGGACTTTTATAGAATAAAATCATGATGGGGAAAACTGGGAATTTGCAAGGCAGGCAGGCATAAGGTGGGACATAACTACAGTTAACCAGTAAGACTAATGGACCAGGTAAAATTGATTAAATCAAGGACAAACAAGGAAAGGAGTCACGTAGTAAGCGGGGATGCTTAACAGCAGTGACTCTTCCTGTAGGGGGTTGAGATGCTGACTCCTGACTTCCTCAGGGTGATAGAGAACTATTTAGAATATCAATCCTTAGGATATGGCTGTACTTGTTCTGTCTTTTGTCTTGATATCTGGCCCACAGCTCTGTCTCCTCAGAGGTCACAAGGTATCCGAACTTCTGCACTGGCTCCTTTGAGGGCCAGCCCTATCTGACTGCCTATAATATTTTGTCTGACTCACTTTTCCTGTAACATTTGCACTTGACTGAAAGACTTCATATTTATTACAACGTGGGTCTGATGGTAATGGATTCTTTCAGCTTTTGTATATCTGAGTAAGTCTTTATTTCACCTTTGTTTTTGAAGCACATTTTGGCTCTTTATAAAATTCTGATTTTGTTTACTTTTCCCTTGGTTATTTGGTCAATCTTGCCAGAGATTTGTCACATTTATTAATCTTTTCAAAATCACCTCTTGAGACTACATTGTACCTTTATTTTCTAGTTTATTAAATTCTAATTTTATACTCCTATTTCTTTCCTTTATTTGAATTTATTAAACTACCCTTTTTCTGACTTTCTGTTTGACTTAGTAGCTCATTAAGACTTCTTTTTTAATATTAAAATATAATACTACAAACTTCTCTCTAAACACAGCTTTGGTTGCATCTTGCATGTTTTGAAATTTGATGTTGTTGTTGTCCTGATTTACATAACCTTAAATTTTTATTAGTGTCCCCTTTGAATCAGAAGATATTTTCCTTATGTATTTTTTCTAGTTACCTTTTGTTTCCTGACTTCATTGAAACCAGAGATGTACTGTAATCAACCCTTTTAAACATATTAAAATTTATCTTAGGGCCTAATTTATAGTCAATTTTTGTAAATTTCCTAAGTGTATCTGAAAATAAAATGTGTTCTGCAATTTGAGGGACAATATGTTAATTAGATCAAATTTATTAATTAAATAATTAATAACCCTAAGAGACTCACAAAATAAGATTTGGCCCAAAAACATTTATTTGCTAATTTTACCTGTCTAAACCCGATCATTCTTAAGTTTCTGGACTTAGATATTTAATCCTTTTTCAACACCTGCATGTAACTGTTCATTAGTGACCTCAACATGACGTGGCTCTCCACGACTGCTGTCCAGCCCAAGTCTCACCCTCTCCGGTCTTGCCAACATCAGCATCCTTCCAGACCAAAAGGTTATTCTTTCATCGACTCCTTCTTCCCAGTCCTGTCTAAAACATAAGTAGTATCTTTTTTGCATATTCACTAATATGCAAAATTATACCCTAATAATAATACCCTAATCCGAACAGAAGTAACTTTCAGCCTACTACAATAGTTTTATTGGCCTTTCTACTTCCTGTTGAGCCTCCTTCCCCCCTTATTAATCCTCCAGTTAGTTGCCAGACTTATACTTTAGAATTATAAATTATCAAATGTCAGCACCATGTAAAACTCTTTAATTATTTTCTCTCATACTTGGAATAAAATTGAAACCTCTTACCTTGATTTACAAAGTCTACAGAATCTGGCTTCTTTCTCAGGATCACTTGGCTCCTATTCTGATTTTCTCTCTTCTTCTAACCCATAAATCATGCTCCCAGTCAAGGCCCTACATTAGACAGGATGGGGTAGGTCATGCTACTGTCAAACACAATCTCCGAATTCTATGAAGAATTTCCTGGAGCTAAGTGGCTCTACAGAGCAACTGTTGTCCATGAAGGCCTCAGTAATCCAGTTGGGCAGTCTTTTTTTTTTTCCTTTTTGTCGGTACCAGGGAATGAACTCACAACCTCGCGCCTGCCAAGCAGGCGCTTAAGCCACTGAGCCAAACTCCCAGCCCAAGTTGGGTAGTCTTGTGGTCTCATCATCTCAGTACAGGGCTTCATTTGTGCTTGTGGTAGAGGAATGGAGTATGTTCACCTTACACTCAGACATCATTTGTATCACTTCATCTCATATCCCATTTTCCAGATCTTGTCCATAGCCTCACCTACTTGCATGATCGTGGGGAAGTGTAATCTTTTTGAACATTAATAATCTGTATATAACTTTCAACTCTCTGATTTAGTTTTGTTTGTTGAACATCCTCTCCCATGTATATAATGTAAAATCCCATGAAACAAGAAATGTATCTTGCTTACTCTGGAATCCCCAGACCCTCAATCAGTATATACTGAGTAACTTAATTACTCAAAAATGCAAATATGATTAAAGCATCATATATACATGCCCTACATAATGGATTTTTATAATCTTCAAGATGAAGTTTAAGCTTATTGGTATGACATATGAATCTTCATAACATAAGGTCTGATTATCTTAATTCATCCCTGGCACCGACTGGAGATATGGCAGTAAATTTAGAAATCTCCAGCTTTTATCTTTCCTTTTCTTTCTTGTACTCAGGGACAAGGACAGATAAACAACATAAGATAGCCAGCAAATTCCTACTTCTACAGACAGCTCCTTGTTGAAGTTAAGAATTGGATTTTATTTAATATAGATGGGGTCAGATCAGTAGACTTAATACATGCAGGAAGAAAGAGATTCACTTTTTAATGTGCTTTCACATGTCAGATCAGTGTTTAAAAATAATTCAGGAAAATGCTTATCATTAATATTAGGATAGGTCTAGATTATGTTGCTAAAACAAAAACAACCAAGCCCCAAATTACTACATACTCAATAAAGTGAGTTTTTTTCTTATTCAGGAAAAGCCTGATTTAGTTCAGTCTCTCCATCTTGTAGCTACTCTAGCCAACCACGGTGTCAAAGATCACTGCAGCCAGGCAACCAAGACAAAGTGCTCTGGTTCTTAAGCTGC
The DNA here is from genome assembly GCA_004363535.1 of Dasyprocta punctata. NCBI lineage: Eukaryota > Metazoa > Chordata > Mammalia > Rodentia > Dasyproctidae > Dasyprocta > Dasyprocta punctata. The sequence goes on along the minus strand of RJWM01012082.1, from coordinate 54,486 downwards.
TCTGCCTAATGTGACACCTTTTAAATTATGTTGGCTAGAAATAGTCATGTGGCCTCAGCCTATTCCTAGGGTACTTGAAGAGATAGAGAAGCACATGGTTACTGGAAAAGTGCTAATCATCTCTGCCTTAATCAGGTCATCAATTATTCTTGTGATCTTTTCTATCTACTGACAAAGATTCTCTGGCTGGAGTCAGGCTCTTCAGTCCCTCTCTGGGCAGTCCTCAGCCTGTATACTTCAATTTTAGCAAGAATTCTGATCTAATCCTCACCTCTGGCCTTTGTTATCTTTTCACTGTGCCCTGCTTTCAGCAAGTATCTTGTCAAATTGTTTTAAACATAATTCCCCTAACCCCTAAATTTTCCTTTTTCTAATTTCATATCCACTGGCCCCACCACTCCTTAGCTATGATCCCCACTTATCCTCGCTGTATTCAGAATTGAGCCAACTCTCTCTTCCCTACTGCAAAACCTCTATTGCTACAGTCTCTATACCTATCATAATAGCCCTGAATAGTCTGCCTTACCAGTTTAATACTGTATATGTCAGAAAATTTCTCAACTCTGTATTTTTCTCTTCTTGGAATAGTTCTTCTTCATAGATTTTTAAGCTGAGTCAAATTACTTACCTGTTTTTCCAACACAGCCAAAATACAATGAAGCAATTATAGGTTAACTACAATAAACCTTCTCATTTGAAAGGAGCAAAAATAGTAGATGTAAAACAATCAATAGTTCATAGTAATTCTAAAATCTGAGTCCAGGGACACCAGGTTGGGAAAGAAAACTTACCAGTCCCTAATTTTATGAAAAAGTCTCTTCTTCAATATTCTCTCTGGCCTAATGCTCTAACAAATCACATTTCTAAATTACCAGTTCTGGAGGTGATGTTTTAAATTAAACCATAGGTAGAAAGAAAGGTGTCAACAAGGCCATTTCCTCTGGAGGGTCCAACTGGGTGAGTTTGTTCTTTGTTCAGTCCAGCTTCCAGTGGCCATTAGCATTCCTTGGTGCGCAGCACCTACATCCCTCCCATCTTCAAAGCCAGCATTTTCATGCCACTGTTGTCTTTACAATGCTTTTTCCTGCATGTTTTTTTTTTTTTTTTTTCTTTTTTGGTACCAAGGATTGAATTTACAACCTCACGCCTGCCAGGCAGGCACTTGCGCTGCTGAGCTAAATCCCCAGCCCTATTTTTTGAGACAGGGTCTCACTATGTAGCTCAGGCTGGCCTTGAACTCCCTTTGTAGCCCAGGCTGGTCTCCAACTCACAACGATCCTCCTGCCTCAGCCTCCCCAGCACTGGGATTAAAGTTCTCTTTCTTAAGAACATATTTGATCATATTTAGGTCCACATGTACAGATTTCTCAGCTAGTTTCTTGATGGTGGAAGTTTAATGGTACGAGGTACAAGGGTCGTCTTTTTAAATTATTTATTTATTTATTTGAGAGGGTCTTGCTGTGTAGTCCAGGCTGACCTTGTGGTGATCCTACTGCCTCAGTCTCCTGTGTGCTGCTGGGATTACAGGAATGTGCCACCCAGCACCCAACCAGCAACAGTGGTCTTATGCCTCAAAAATCACCTTTCAAATTCTTGTTTTTATTCCATCTTCTAATTTTTGAAACCAAATAACTTCTTGGGAGACATAGGTCAGTTTGAAAATTACATATGCCTACTACTACTCATTTATTCCTGGTAAAAAACATTACCATGTATTGTTTGTTTTTATTAAAAATCAAGCGGGGAATACTAAAAATTTGAGGAAAGCATCATTCTCATAGAAGACAATGATTTATAAATGCTCAAGAGAAAATATTCCCTAGGATACACATCAGAACCTGTATCATCAGAAGTAGAGGTGACTGGGTTGGAGATGATACTCAGTGGTAGAGTACATGCTTAGTATGGTTGAGAGATTATTTTAATCAACTGCAGATCAAACTATAGGATGTAATCAATAGCTGACCACATTTGCCAAGCACAATAATCCTAATGCTACACCATTTACCAGGAAGAAATTTGTTAGAATATACAGTATTGCAGAAGTGTGTTAGAGAGGCTCACCCTGCAACTCTTACATTTCAAAGATGTAACATCTTTTAGCATCTTTCATATTGATGGGAGTCATGAAGGTAATCCTGGATTGTTCTTTAAAAATCTATTATTGAGGGTCATTTATGAGTAACATAGTCCTCTGAGTATGATTAAATGCGCTGGCAAGAATCTGAAGCAAAAGTGTGTTGGGTGCATGCGTGCGTGGAGTGGGGAATAATGCAGATTGAATACTGAAATAAAAGCTGGTCAGTGACTTGAGGAGAGTTCAGTGAAGACACAATTCAGAGGAAAAATGAAAGCCAACAGTCAATCAGAAGACTGGGTTGAATCTCAGTTCTCCCACTTCAAGGGTCTAGTTGTTTAATTTTGGTATGCTCAGTCTCCTCATTTGTGAAATCAAAGTCCTCATGCCTACTTCACAGTTATTGCATAATTAAATACAAGTGTGCAATGTTCGACCTGGTGCTTGCTACTCAATAGGCATCCACTAAATGTCAGGTTCTTTTTCTTCATTGCATGTACACACGTTCAAGTTGGAAGGAAATGAACAGGATAAAGGAAGTAACTGTCGTATTAAGAAAAAGTAATTAACCCTAAAGTATGATCATGGAAAAGGCAAATAACCAATGAACATAAGGTAATGAATCATTCTAAGAATAAAAACCTTAGGAGTAAAAGAGTGGAAGCAGGAAGCTGTCACAGAAGTGTGGGCAAGAGACTGTTGAACCTTGTATCAAGATGGCAATGCACATGGTGAGAACTTTTCACATTTTGTTGAGTTTCTTGCAGATTGTGTGGATCTGCAATGAGGCAAAAAGACTAACTCTTCAGTAACTGAATAAATTATGATCATTACTTGAAGTGAGGCAGACTGGAGGTGAATGAAGCAGTATTGGCTGTGTGCGGGTGGCCGCATAAAACGGAAACGCCTATGAGATATTCAAAAGGTGTCAAGATCTAAGAGTGGGTAACAAACATCTGATACTCAGTTATGACACTACTCTCCCCCAAGAGGAAAGTATGGCTATAAAACCGATCACTACTCTCAGAAATTCTACCTTGTAGAGACTGGAAAGCGCGAGGAGAGCCAGTGGAGAGCAATGAGTGAAATAGGAAAGCAGAACAGTTCTGAACCAAGGAAGGCTAGTGAAGAATGTATCCAAAGCTGCTCAGCGGGTTGAAGTTTAAGAAACAGATAGAAATGAAGAGGGAAGCACAGCTGTAATCCTAGCACTTTGGGAGGCTGAGGCACAAGCCCAAGTTTGAGTGCCACCCGGGCAACTTAGACAGTCTCAAAACTGAAATACACGTGCACATGCATGGATATGTCTGGAGATGTAGTTCAGTGCAAAGGTCCTGGGCTCAAATCCCAGCACAGTACTACAAAACAAACACAAAATAAAACAGTGGAAGTAGATTTTGAAAGTTATTTCAGGAGAGTAGGACAAAGCCTCAGGCAACAGTAAATGAAACATGAGACCAACAATTGGGGTTTGATGTTTTTAAATGGCCACATTGCTCTATGAACTTTGTTCAGAAACTTCCAGTGAAGCTGGGTGTGGTGGCACACGCCTTTAATCCCAGCACTCAGGAGGCTGAGGTAGGAGGAGCGTCGTGAGTTCAAGGCCGGCTTGGGCTACTACATGAGCGCAAAGCCGGCCTGAGCTACATAGTGTGACCCTGCCTCGAAAAACTAGGGCTGAGAGTTTGGCTCAGTGGCTTAAGCACCTGCCTGGCAGGTGTGAGGCTGTGAGTTCGATCCCCAGTGCCTAAAAAAAAAAAAAAAAAGAGAGAGAGAGAAACTTCCAGTGAGTTTCTGTCACACTCAGAATAAAATCTGAATCCCTTGCAAAGACCTACAAAATTCCCACAAGATCAAGTCCTTGCTATGTCTGTTTTTCTCTGCTTTTAGCCATGCTACCAGCCTTTTCACTGTACCTTTAGTAAACCAAGTTCCCAAACGCCTTTGCATTTTTAACATCTCTAGTTCTTTTCTCACTTCTGTGCATGGTTTCCCCTGATCACTGTGTTAATACCATACCTTCCCTGCAGCCTTTCAGAAGTCATCCTTGCCTGTAGATCCGACCTACAAAAGGGGACAAAATCTAAGCCAGGTAGGCTATTTTTGCTATTGCTTTAGTGAAGAAGGGTTGTAAAAAGCAAAGGTGATCTTTGAAATCAGCTCGCCTTTTTATGGAACTATTGATTTACTTACAACTCTATCAATAACGTCGCAAAGGTCCCCAGCAATGGCTGCTCTTCACCTAAGTTCTCAGAAAACCACAATGGGTAACAAGCCTAAGTTCTTAGAAAAATGAGTTTGAAGAAAGGTGGACATAAATAAATGTCTATCCTTTCTGTAAATTCATATTCTATAGTTTAATTTACTCTCAATTTCCTAGTCGGTTCAGGGTACTGTTCTTTCAAGTCACCATCATTTGATTCCCCCGTAAACTATTTGAAAGTTTTCTCTAAATCCAGAAATACCTCAATCTGAAGATCACAAACTTTTACATACTATTTTGTTGTAATATAAAGTACTTCCACATTCCAATCATATTTATTACAAACCTTGTCTTGTTAATAAAGTGATTTACTGAACGCTTAGTTTGCAAAAGGTCAGCAGTGTGTTCTGACTTCTCAGATACTGATGGTGGAGACAGAGGACGATGGAGACTAGGAAACTGAGAATCAAGAGTGAAAAGGTAACAATGAGAAATTAAGGATGACAATCAGGTTTATGGCTACAGCAATTAGAGCAATAGTGTTGTCATCACCCAACATGGTGAAAGAGAAAAAAGTGGTTTGAGAAAGGGAGAAAATCATGAAATCACTTTAGGGCATACAGGATTTAAGGTGCCTGCAAGAAATGCACTTAAGATGGTTGATTGTATGGGTTTAGTGTAGGTTGTGTTATATTCTTGCATTAATATTTACAGTTCCTTGGATTTTAGTGACTAATTTTGTTCTACATAATCTCTAACGGGCCTCTCAGTTCTAAAACTTCAGTGACTCCAACAACCGTTTCAGTCAGAAAGTCTGTTGGTTTTATCCCCATTTTCTTTTCCTAACTCTGGAGTATCATGCTATCTATGAGCATTTTATTTTGAATTTTAACAATAACTATGAACCAACTGGGAGCTTGTGAACTCACACAACTGTTTTCTTTTAAATTTTAAGATACTCAAACAATGCCTTCCCCTTTTGAGACGTGTGTGTGCGTGTGTGTGTGTGTGTTTCCCTTCTCCATGAATTCTTCCTGATAAACTTAGAGAAGTTGAAGAGTTATTATTCCTATAACAAGAAAAAGGAGAAAATAAAATATGGAAAAAGGCACTTGACAAGTAACATCTTCTAAGAACTGTGTCACAATAAATTTTAAAAAGAAAAAAATGAAACATTTAAATTAACACCTTCCTTGCAATTTGACAGTGCAGAATCAAGAAGTGATGGAAATTAGTCTTGTTAAATTTTATCTAGATGTAATGATCACAATTGTTTCACTGTTGGACAGTCAGAATTCTCCATCCTTACTCTGTAATTGTACACAGCCTTTTGGTTATTATAAATAACAGCATTGCTATGTTATTAGAATCAATGATTTAAATTTGGGGGAACAGGAGAGACTAACCTTATCATTCTGGCATATTTAAGTAGTGCTGATAATAAACACAGCTTTGGTTCCAAGGAAAGGCTTTTGGGGACAGCTGACATAAAGGACGCCATTTAGGGAAGAGTACAGTAGATCAAAGGCCATTTGAGAGGACTGTTTTCTAGTTCTCCAGGGGAGACATTCCGGTTTGGGTGAAAAAGAATCACCCAAAATGCTACCAATTAGGAAAAGTGAATACCACACAGTGAAATGTCTGTCGAGTGCTTTCTATTGGATCAACCCACAACTGACATATCTTGATGATCTGCTGAAGCTCTATGACAGCTTTATTCTCCAGGTTTTAAGGCTGTTCCTGCCTCATACTATGGACATTATACCATAACCTAATGAGGCAAATAGGGGTCTTGGAATGAAATGAAAGGGAGTGGGAAGCTATGATTTTCTTATACAATTATTCTGGTTTAAACTAATAAACAGAATTTCACTTCAATGATTTTTCTGTAAAGTACTTCAGACCCTTGTAACAGAAAGATAAAACGGCACAAGGACTTAAAGCATGGGTTTAGCAGCAGCCAGAATCTGCTCTAGATTAGCACAGTTTCTTTGGTGATCTTGGAAGTAGTTTCTAATCTTTTGAAGCCTCAATATCCTTTTAGTAAATGAGGAAGTTAGTACTTACATTATAGGGTTATCTGGGAATTAAGTGACCAAGTATAAAATATATTACATAATAAATATAGACAAGTTCAAGTATGACTTTGCTAATAAACTTTTTTATGAATGTATTTTTTTAAAAAAAATCATCACTTTAACGATTTCCCTAAAAAACTGCAAATCTTAAAAAAAGTTAATTGGGGATTGACTAATTTTAATCTATTAACATCATTTTTCCTTTTAAGGAGCACTGTGTGGATGACAGATTGTATTGAAGGCCAAGCAGGGACGCTAGTTTAAATGTCAGCAGTGTAAAAACCATTGTATTTATTTGTGGGTAGTAACTTGATGAAGAATATAAAGTAAATTTCTGAAAACCTGTAAATAAGCACATAAGACATTATATAAGAATATAGTTGATTCATTTTTCAAATGAACACACTATAACGTCCTATCTCAGGTGCTAAGATACACTGACTGTTGAATATTATCCTAATATTTTTTCAATTAATTGGTTATTTTTGTTTTATCTAGTGAGCTAAGAGCACACACAAAGAACAATAACAACAGTCTTGGGTTAAATATCTGCCAGGTAACAGTCAGTTAATCTAGACTTAGCTGCAATGGATTTCCAAACCAATTAACACTATGTATTAAGTGACAGACTAAAAAAGGAACAAATAAATAAAAATATATATTCTGTGTAGATGCAACCAAAGATGAGTATCATAAGAAGAACTGTGTATGAACTTGATTAAAACATATACCTTTAAATAAAACCGTATCAAAAGCTTCCATTTTACTACATTCTCCTCCAGTAACTATCCCTTACTTGACATTCTGATAGCTCTAACAGAGTAATAAAAAGTCCTTTTATATTTCATGATAGGTTTAATTAGGTAATTCCAGAGAAGGAAAAAAACCATTAAAACAATTCTTATGATATCATCTGATATATCCAATTACATGGGTATGATGTAACAAAAACAGTTACAAACTTATATATGCATATTTACATTATATACTCAAAAGTATCAAGCTAGTCAACTATATCTGAGGAGATACATTTATGACATGGATTAAACATTTTTTCATTGCTCATTAGAAAGAATGCAGTCAAGCCTTTAATGGAAATAATATACAAGTGAGGCACTTTTGAGGTCAGGAGAATAGAAAGCAAATGACACTACACATGGGAAATGTTCACAAAAATCTATGTGGATCTTTAATACAAAGGCTTTTCAACTAAATTATCTTGAAAATTTTCAAAACTAACAATGTAAGCAGTTTAGGAAGCTTTCAGGAACAATGGCTAACATTTAATCAGTGTAGCAAAGCATATGAAAGTTTTATAACCACCTGGCTGCTAGGAGAACAGTACCTTAAAGCCCTTTTGTTTTTTATTTCTTTTTGGTTTACATAAAACACCTCCTGTTGTTTTTGAAAAAAATGTTTTTCAAATGCTGACTGAATGCAAAACTCCTTGTAGTGCTATAATCATGATTTATAGACTTTTTTTAGTGCAACAATACGTAATACAAGTTTGTAGTGCTTTCCCTTATACTTAAAAATGTGATAATGGAGGTTAATCAAGAATGAAAATAGTATTTAGTGAGGAATTTTCTTTTTTTATTAACTAAGGTTGTCAAAGTTTTATAAAGAAAAATGTTACACTTGTTTAATGTACCTTTGGGTTACAATTAAAAATCTAATCTTAAATACATATTTGCAGGTTATATATTTGAAGTGTAATCATAAAGCCTAAAATAAATTTCAACAAAAGAAACACCCATAAAATTCTTTACATTTCCCACTGAAAGGAAAGTACATGTTTCCTGTACTCTGAATACTTACATGGATATTAAGAAACATCTCTATGCCATTAAGGGGAAAAGAGAGGAAAAGGAAAAGAAAAGCAAGACTTACCCAAGATATCAGATGGCACTGTACATATGAGTTGAAAGTGCATTTGTATAACTTCAAAAGCTCATTTTAGGCACTGCTGAATAACCAATGAAAATAGGTAGTCTCAAGTTTTTCCCTTTCAGTTTTAATCCCTGCCTCATCATCATCTTTTCAGAAACATACACACAGTCCCTCTAAAGTTGTCATGGTAAAATACAGGCGATTATGTTGTTTATTTTTAGAAATTCTCCCTGACTGGCAATGGGAGGAAAAATGAGAATACCATTTTGGTAATGGCTTTTGCGAGTTAAAGGAACTGGTTCTATAAATGTCTTAGCACATCCATTAAGTATGATTGCCAGTTCCAAATATCAATAAATATTTTAAAATAGGATATGTAAAAAAGTGCTTAAAATCTTTCAGTAACCAACAAAATGCATTAGAGAAAAGAAGCATTTTACAGTTCCTATAAGATATTTCTTACTTCTGGTTTCCATGGTAGGAGGTGGCCACCTCTTGAATAGCCCTTTATTAGTAGTAGTGAGGAACCCTGTGGGACCCTTTGCTCCACCTCATGTGCCTGTCTGGAAATCTTCCAGTAGGTGGTGCTGAAGCTCCAGATATACATTTCTTCAGGAAGCAAATTATTCTTCTAAGCTAGGAGAAACACAATAGCCATCAATTCTGAACAAAGTAAGTTCATCAAGCCAAGTTTTTTTCTTGCTATGCCATTTAGATGACTTCATTTTCAAAATTTACTTTAACAGTTTTAAACTGTTGAGCCATCTGCTTATACAATCAGATTAAACAAAAGTTTTCAAAGAAATGCCACATGGCAGTGCCAAATCTGTACAGAACAAGAAAATGTCCCTCGATGCTTATACACATATTTGAGAATCAGCGTTAGATTATCTTGCTTTCACACAGGAATTCTCACTTACATGAGAGAAAACTTCCACCTAGGGATTCAGGTAACACCATATTATGTTTTCTAGACTTGATTTGGAAATTAGATAGCTTAGTAAGTTCCAAGGTGAAATAAAAACCATTTCATCACCATAGTTTTTAATGAAGAAACTTGTTTAAAATTGTAAAGGAAAAAAATGGGGATGGGACAGTAAAATCTTAGCAGCAAAGTGGTTAAACAAGTCGAAAATATTAATGCACAAACATTAAAATATTAAAGCATATATGTTGCATATAAAATACAGTACAGAACCAGGAGTAGCACTATACTGATTAGTGCTTGACAGAAGAAATGATTAAACTTGTTCTTCTCAGAAATATATACACAGTTCTTTTCCACAGCATTTTCCTACATAGCCAGCAAGTTATTTTCTTCAGGTATTCACACCTTGCTCAAACCTGAATTACAAACTTAGCACTTACAAATACGAAAATTCATTCACAAGGAAACCAGTATTTCCATTTCACCAATAAAAAGGAATTTTGAAAGTTAACAGTCTATTCTAGGAAACCAAGTTTACTGAAAACTTCAGGGATAAAGATCTGGTGTAGCAGCATTCAAAAATATAAACAGTAAAAATAAGACTTAAAACTGCTGCTACGGTGGCATGTTGTGGATTTAGTTCATCCAATTGATTTTTAGTACAAAACTAGAAATAACCTCTTCATAACATCTATAGTTATCAATATATTTCTCTTCTTTTCAATGTGAAATAATACTTCATGATGATCTATATACACAACGTTGTCAGTTCAAGCTGTCATATAAATATAATGCTTTTTTAAAAAAAGTATTTTACAGACAGATAGTGTTATATACATTGTTCAGTTTGATCTGGGGCAAAAGAAAAAAGCAAACATAAGCTTAAGTTTGATATGTAAAACAAATGATACATAAATGACATTTAAAGACCTGCACAGAAAATGAGCTCAAATGGTAGTGTGATTTAAATTTTTAGAATCTCTGAAACATTATGCCATTAAAAAGGGGGAGGGGGGGAAGGCACACTTCTCAACTTCATCCCACTAAGGGAATGTTCTAAGATAAAGCATCCCTTACTTGGTTAATTTTCATGTTAACACTTACAAAAAAGATGAAGACAGTGACAAAGAAGACTAAGATGAAGAAGGAGGAAAAGACAATTTGACCCCACAGTACAAAACTTTGTAGAATATGTATCCTACTACTTTGTAAATTTAATACCCAATAACAATGCTCTGTAAAAGAAATGAATTTATATGTACAAGATATTTCACTCACAATGTTGGATAAAATACTCTCCTGGGGTAGTTTAGCACACATTTTAACGTAAAATAATTTTCCTTTTGGCAGGTTTAAATAAAAATAAAATGCAACTAAGAAAAGCTGTCATTGTTCTGTGAATAAACACTGAGGATTAAGCTAAAAGATTAGTAACACAGCTGAACATATTCTGGTTTAGCAAAATGATAAACGGAGACCTCAAGAGGAAACTGTTTTATACTAACTATCCAGTTACATTTTTGCCTAATAAATCATTTGTAAATGCAAAACAATTTTTTAAAGGAGGAAACTCTGAAAGAAAACAACTTGCTGGTTGAATACCACAAAAAACAAAACAACTACAAAAAAACTTCACTTTTTTCTATGTTTACTCAGTCTCTTTTTATATAAAAATAAGTGTTACGTTCCCATCAGAACATTAGACAATTACATCTGTGCTTTAAAAAAAAAGTTGGTCACTCAAAGATATTAGAATATTTTAAAGGATTTAGATTACCAGAATGTACAGATATAACTCAATATAAACTGTAGCCCAAAAGAAATGAGGATGAAAATATCAAATCATTCATATGGAATAAAAACATTAATTAGATGAGTTAAATATTCAAAAGATATGGAATGTGACAGTAGATATACATATATATATCTACTTCAGAGCTAGGAAGGGCAAGAAAAGTTTAATATGCAATAATTCGTACCTTACATTTAGTTAAATATAAACATTTGTTGTTATTTATACATAAAACTGCTTTCGAAAACCAACTAATTATTTAGTTGCACTTGCTTTACTTCTTGTAATTTCCAAGTATTAACTTTTCTTAGATTGAAATCAACTGTCCCCTAGTGCACTTTTTAGTTCACGTCCTAATATAATTAAACCTTTAAAAGTCCCATCACCTAATGCATAAATATACAAAAATTAATCCCTTTTAGTTGGATCATATTTTATGCTGACTTTTTATAGTCAAGAACCAGATATGACTATATCCTCCTGCAAGTACTCTACAACCTGTAACAAAATATGCCATGCATTCAAGGGAAGAAGTTAAGCATGGCTAGCATGTGAATTGCCAAGAACTGATGAGTTCTGCTTCTTCCACGTGTGGCCCCAATGATACCAGGCAAGGTTTCGTAATGCTTGCCAAAAGCTTCCATAAATCCGAGTTAGCTAATTCCTGGAAACAAAGATTTTAAGCTCATTTTGGCACTGGATCATTTCATCCAGCAGCTTTATGTTTCCCACCACAGCACCCGCACGCCTCACCACAGCGATGGCACATTCTCAAAGGTACGTAGCAGCACATACATGGTACAATGAAAGACAAAGCTACCAGGGCTAACCATCGTAAGCAGAACTTGTCATCACTAGTGTCACATGAACAAGGATCAGAAAAGTCTCCTTCTGAGTCTGACATACAATGATACAACATGCTCTCTGCACAGAGCATGCAACTAACTTGATATATGCATCTTTTAATAGGATCTGGAGCATCCTGACATTTCCCCCTGCCATTTTCTTCATGATTAAACCGTTCCTGGCAGTATACGCAGCGAGAACGTTCACCATCCTCTTTTCTTCGTTTTGACTTCTTAACTTTTAATGGTTGGGTCTTAAATACCACAGAGTCTTTTAGAGAACTTAACTTAGTCTCATCCCCACAAGAGTAGAGATAGTCTGATTTTTTACTGTCTGGTTTAGAAAAGTGAATACTGGAATCAGCATCATCTCTCTCCAAGTCATTTTTCCACATGTCAGGATGCCTGTAGTCTGCATACCGGCGTATTAGGATATCTCGAGGATTTATTCTGACAATCTCATCCTCATCCTGAAAGCTGACATGTCTGACTGACTTCAGAGGGACCTAAAAATGAAAGAGAGTAACAGTAAGAACTATGACAGTTAATATTAAGCGCTGACTTTGTAGAAGGGCCTGCACCGAGGTATTTGTTCAAAGATTATTTTGAAGTTCTGTGATTTGCTTTTTGGATGAGAATGTTTTGACTGGTGGACCATGAGTGAAGCACAGCACCTTCCATGACACGGGTGGGTCTCAACCAGTCTGTGGAATGAAAGCAAAGTCTGCTCTCCCAGGAGCAAAATGAAGTTTTGCCAGGAGGCTTCTTTTGGACTTAGATCACAACTCTCCTCTGGGTCTCCAGACTGACAGTTTACCCAGAAATTCTGGATTTGTACCTCCGCTATTACATGAGCTAAGTCCTTAAAATAAAATTATCTGCAAATCTTTCTGATTCTGTACAGAAGAACCCTAACAGAGATTTTGATGCTAAGAGGTGGGGTGGAACTGTAGCAAGTTTCTTGAAAATGTGGAAACAGGTCTGGAATTAGGTAGCAGGTAGAGGTAGAAATAAATGGTGACTTTAAAGGTCCTTCTAGTGACACTTCAAATGGGAATGAGGAATGGAAAAAGGTAATCCTGACCATAAAGTGGCATAGTGGTTTTTAATTATTTCTGGAAGAAGGTAGGACTTGTGAATGATAAAAACATGGACAGTCATAAGCAAAGTGTTGAAAGTATGGCTTAGTTTGTCCTTGATGAGTAAAGTAATATGAGAGGACTAAGACAAATTGAAAAAAGGAATTAATTAAAATGAAACCTGAATTTGAAGATCTGAAAAACTCTGTAATTATAGTGCCAAAAAATGAGAAAAGTGTGTCCTAGAGAGAATACCACAGTCATGGTTGACAATCACACGATAAAGCAAAATGATGCCAAATTAGACCACAGGAGTCAGAAACAGGATGTAATGAAGAAAGGCTCTAGGGTTTCTGGGATTCTGCAGGATGTGCTAAGAGAGCTGTGAGGCTGTGAGCATTCACCATCCTTTAAGAAATGGGAAACGGCCACTGATGGTAAGGTTGTTTACTTCTCAGTCCCAGGGCCTTGGCTGTGATGCTGATAATGAAGGCTGAGGAGATGTAACCATCAACCCAGTGGGGGCTTAGAGGATGGACCATAAAGCCCAACAGGATTAATCTCAAATTTTAAAATCTAGTGAAATTTTCCTCTAGGGTTAGACTTACATAGGACCCAGGATAGCTTCCTCATTTCAATTTCTCACTTTTGAAATGGGAATGTCTGTCCTATGCTTTTCCTACCACGGTACTTCAGAAGTTATAATTGTTTTCACAGGTTCACAGCTGCAGAGAAAATCTGCCTTAAGACAAATCATACATACCTTGACTCTTACCCATTTTTAGTTGAGGTGATTATTTAGAAGAGATTAGGGATTTAGAAGAGAGTTGGAATAGGTTAAGACTAAGGTTGGTGGGATGAAGATGTACATATTTCATCTATGTGAAGGGAATGACTTTTGGGGCCAGAGTAGAATGTTGTGGGCTGAAGTAAGTCTTCCCCAGTATATCAAAGTAAGAGATGGTTGGAGATATAGTCTTTAAAACAAGGCATCAGCCGGGCGTGGTGGCGCACGCCTTTGATCCCAGCACTCGGGAGGCTGAGGTAGGCGGAGCGTTGTGGGTTCGAGGCCGGCTTGGGCTACAATGCGAGCACAAGGCCGGCCTGAGCTACATAGTGCGACCCTGCCTCAAAAGAAAACCCGGGCCGGGAGTTTGGCTCAGTGCCTTAAGCGCCTGCCCTGGCAGGCGCGAGGTTGTGAGTTCAATCTCCGGTGCTGCAAAAAAAAAAAAATAAATAAAAAAAAAAAATAAAAAAAAATAAAATAAAATAAGGCATCAGAGTAGTCCTTAACTAATCTCATTAGTGTCGTTGATAAAAGGAATTTGGGATTCATTAGGGGTGCAGAGGAGAAAACACTGTGAGAACATAGCAAATTGGTGGCCGTCTATAAGCCAAGGAGAAATGGCTCAGAAGAAACCAAACATACTGACCTTTTCTTTGATCTTGGGTTTCTAGCATCCAAAACTATGAGAAAGTACACTCTATTGTTATAGTCACTGAGTACTTTGCTATGGTAGCCCCAGTAAACATTTTTCACTAGGACATACATGTCTACAGCCTGTCTAGCCAGGCTCTGAACCATGACTTAAACAACACTACACAAACACACATGTGTGAGTCTTTACCCACTCCACCCCTCTGCCTCCATGTACAGGCTCTTTGAGGTTAAGGAACAAAATTAAGTCTTTTTTCTGGTAGCAAAATTCTTACGTCCATTTTACAATTCCTGAACATAGGGACTAGTCTACAAGTAAACAACTAACTTGGGATGGGGAGATCTTTTATTCTCTAATATTTGGAAGTAGGATTAAATTCCAAGTGTGGTCTAAAGGTAGGGGGATGGATACAGTCCATTCACTTAACAACATAAAATGGTCTCTTCTAATGATAAATATAGACTCAAACGAGAAGTTTGGAGGGAGTTTAAGTAACAGGATTTTATAAGCCCATATGTCGAAAGGTTAGAAACTGAAAATTTTCCTATCTTTCAACTATTATATAGAGACTTAGAAGAACTATAAAATTTCACCTATCTGCTAAGAAGTTATATTTCATATCAGAAGATTTTACTTACCCTATTTTGGGACTTTAGACTTCCGGATTCCTTAGATATTTGTCGCTGTACATATTCCATACTTCTGCTCTGAATGTCTAGGCCTGGCTGACTAAATGTTACCTAGAATACAAACATTTTCCACATTAAATAACAGAATGAATCTCTTACTTCCAGTGAAACTACATAAAGCGTACATTCCAAAATTTCACAATCTGTTGTGATTATAAAAAGCACTGAGTCATACTTGCCACCTTTACTTATTTTTTGTAAGTTAGGTTTTTCTTTTCTTCTTTGCTTTCTTGTTTTTACAGTGGTGGGGCTCAAATCTAGGCCTCACACACATGCTAGGCGAGCACTCTATAACAGCAATATCCCCACCTACAGGTCCTTTAGCAAGTGATATGTGTCCACCAAATAACAAATACCCCAGTGTCTATTAACTAAAGATTGTGTAAATGAAACATAATAGCCACATATAATGGAATATCCCTCAATTCAAAAAAGGAAAAAAGTAGTGATATATATAAAAGCTGAGGGATAAAAAGGAGGGTCAACTACTACTAGTATATGGAATTGTGAGGGGCATAAAAATGTTCTGGAATTCAACGGTAAAGATTATACAATCTCGAGTGATTACACAATCTTGTGAACACACTAATATTTACCAAATTGTACACTTTAGATGCATGACTTTATAAATTATTTAATATCCTGATACATCTCTTAGTTTACTGAACTGCAAAGTTCATTTCACAATTAGATTACAAAATAATCTCTCAATGCTTAATTTTTAGAATTTTATGACGAAAAATTAGGTATACACAAAAGGAGAGAATAATATAACAAATTTCCATGTGTCTATCTATTATCTAGCTCTGACAATTATAAATATTCTAGTAATCTTGCTTTCTTGATTATTTTCCTGGAACTTCTGGGTCCAAGTCCTGTCATTACACTTAAAGAAACCAAAGCCTTGAAAATAAAAAAGAATACACATACCTGACAAAATTTCCAACAGTATAAAATGCGTACAGTAAAAAAATATTCCTTCCACCTTAGACCTTCAGGGCCCATCATGGAAGTTAACCAAAATAAATCAATTTTAGTGTATCCTTCTAAAAATGTATACATACATAAACACAAACATATATACAAGCATATATAGTGATCTTTAAAGTATTAAATACAAATGAGACACCTGTACTACGCCTTGTTTTTTACACTTAGTGATACATTATGGATCCCATGTCTATAAATAAGACATTTAAGAATTCAGGAATAGTGGTCACTACAGATTAAGTTGTCTAGTAAGGCTTTATGAAGGAAACTGGGCTTCAAGTAAACATAGAATCAGCTAAATATTTGACTAATTATAAAAACAACAAAGAAACAAAAGAGCATTACTGAAAAGGAAGTAGAAAGGCAGTTTATTTTCTTACAAAAAACAATAATCTCAAATAATACATCAAATACATATACACCTGAAACATATTTCAAATATGTTTACTTATTATCTGAATTTCAGTTTTAGAAATGTCACACACACACCCCTTAAAAACAACTTTGAAAACTGCCTGAGCGAACTTTATAAATATCAGTCCTCTCACGATACATAAATAAAAAGACAAATGGACAACACAGTTTTATACTCAGTAAACACTGGTTTTATAATGTACACCCCAATTAACTACTGCTTTTTATAACATTTGAATTTTGGTGACACTACAGTATTTAAGAGAATTTATCAGATGAAAAATGGCAACAGGGGTTTAAATTTGGTCACAAATGAGAATTTTCAAAAGATTCCATTTACAATGATAATCACAACAAAATAGTTATAAACAAAAGGAACAAACC
Source organism: Dasyprocta punctata (assembly GCA_004363535.1). Classification (NCBI taxonomy): domain Eukaryota; kingdom Metazoa; phylum Chordata; class Mammalia; order Rodentia; family Dasyproctidae; genus Dasyprocta; species Dasyprocta punctata. The sequence goes on along the minus strand of RJWM01012082.1, from coordinate 37,678 downwards.
CTATAAAAGATGTACAAACTTGTCATGAAAAAAATGCAGTTTTCTTAAGTGCAATAGAACTAAATAGAGAGATAGATCATATTCATGGACAAGACTGACTGACATATGCTTGAAGCTAATGCACAGTCAGTATAATTCACATTTAAGCCATTTAAAAATTTTTTTCATCAAACTTGACAAGGTGAGTCTAAATTTTATGGGAAGTCAAGGAGAAAAAAAAAATCAAGAGGAAAAAGTAAGTATACTTTTAGTACCTGCCTCAGGACTTCTTACACAGCTACAATTATTCTACGATGCAGATGAGGTGGCACTGGTGTTGTGATAGACAAAGACCAATAGGTCAGAGATCAGAAACAGACCCAAACATATAGGTCTTCATGTATGAGATTTGACACGATCAATATAGCACAGTACATCAATAGGGAAAAGGTTCTAACAAATGATGTGAACAATATATTATCTGTACAGAAAAAATAAAATTAGACTTTATCATAGACATCAGTTTAAATTAAAGACAAAATTTCAAAACTCTCGGAATAGGGAGAAAATTCTAGAGACAAGGAAAAGGAGAATTTGGGAAAAGAATTATTTTAACTGCAGTAGTCTGGAACATCTGTTCACTGAAGCACCATAAAGAGAGTGGAAACAATCACAAATAGGAAGTATCAGTCATAAATGACATTTTAAAACGAATTTGTACTCAAAATATATAGAGATGTGACACTGAAAATTTTATTACTTAGCAAGGTTATATTACAGCATGTAGTTAAATAAAGCTGTAAAGAACCACCACAGCTATTTCTAAATCTTTCAAATGCTCAATATGAACCCCTGTACATATGGAACACACTAATCATACAGACTAATTTGTTTACAGGCTTTTGTAGCACGATCACACTAGAACTCCACAGTAAGTGACACCAAACAAACCAAAGGACCCTAAAGAAATTCATGCATATGAATAACTAGAGACAAAGTCTACACTAACACTACTCCTAAAAACAATAAAAACCTAGAAACTGCAGAAGAAATCCAGTGACAGAAAAGTCTCAGAAATCAAGAACACGATAATACTAAGCAAATAAAATTCAAGGCAACGGTTACCTTTAGGATGAAGGTAAGGGGATAGTCTTAAAGATAAGGGGCAACTTTTAATTTGGTAGTTTTTTGAGAGTTAATATGTACTAAATTTGTCATAATCTGAGTATATTTGCATTTTGAATCAAGGTATCCATCCAAAGAATTTAAACAATCCATAGAAACATAAAAAAAAAGAATCCAAAGACCAAACTGGTACTGTCTACATAAGCATTAGTAGATAGAAGAATCTAAGCTAGTATTGACAATTCCTCATGTGTCTCATTTCTGCAAATTTACTAAGCATAGGCCATGTCTGCCTTTGTTTTAGAAAATTTCTTCAAGGATATATGTATAGTGAAATTCTTGAAAGGTACAGGGTTCCATCTATGAAGATAGGCTTGCTTAGTGCCAGAATAACAAAGACAATTATCTCGGTCCATAATAAAAATCAGGCAAGATAACTTCCCAGTCTACAATACTTGGCTTCATCACACTCTGGGTTCCACTGTAGCAATGTACACCCACTGTATGCATGACTATCACCCCCATGCTACCAGAGGACTAACACAAACATGAAACTCATTCTATTATATTATGCTGTGAGTAACAGTCTTTTGTGTCTGATCCAGCAGTCTTATAACTTCTGGCAAAATTCAAAATCCTGGCAGGTTAACTTGTTTACAAATAAATGAAAATCTTAGACTCAGGATCAGGAAGGCATTAATTAGTCTTGTCCTTTTGGCAAGTCTGTTTCTATGTTGTAGAAAGGGGCTCATCAACTTGTCTACATTGTATGCACTTAACTATTCAAAGTACATTAATTATTCTTAATATTTATACGCACTAAGCTTTTAGAGATGATCTAGTGTATTATGAAGTTTGATTCTATGTGGAGAATGTGCTTAATCACCTACCACTAGTACTGGTCTTTATGATGGTTTAAACTGAATTTTACAATATGACTTTTATATTATCATTTTTTTAAACTTGATAATTAGAATCTTTAAAAGATCATTTAGCTCTTAGTTATCAGGAAATAATGAGGTTTCTGATCTGCAAACTAAAAGTAGATTGTACAACAGGAAATTCATCCTGTGGGGCCTTTCAGGTTGCATCCAAATATATACCTGGCACACAATACAAACAGTACTAGCTGAATATAAATGCTTTATGGCTGGTTAAGAGACTTCTATACTGTATTTACTACCCTACAGCTTTAAAAGAGAAAAACTACCCCATTCTTTGCACTGAGATGTCACCTGTTTTAACATCAGCAAGTATATAAATACTGTCCCTAGTTATGCAAATTCACATAACTGCTATAGTTAGAATGTGCTTCCCAAAGTCCACATGTTGGAAACCAAATGCTCAACGGAACACTGAGAGATGACACCTCAAGAGGTAAACAATGTATCAATTCCATTATTGTAGGAGTGGGCTCCTGATAAAAGAACAAGTGTTCCCTTCTTTTTCTCTCCTGTTCTATCACCTTCTTGCCTTCTGCCATGGAATGACACAGCAAGAAAGCCTTTACCTGTTGCTGGCACCTTAAACACTGGATTTTGTCATCCATTAGAACTATCAGAAATTTTCTTCATAAATTATTCAGGTGGTTACAGAAACACAAAATGGAGTAAGACAATAAACCTAGTTTCTCTATGTTGCACCGATCTTGGGGAAAATACAAGTATCAATTATAAGAGACTAAGAATAAAATACTACTTAATGTATTTAATAAAACCTTTTCCTAACTGCTATATATAATACATTTAATCATTACATAACAACATTAAGAGGTGGATAATGGTACCATCACAATCTACAGATGGAGACAGTAATGTACAAAGAGTATGCATACATGCAACAAATGGCTTAGTGTCAAAACAATTACAAAGAAGCCTAAGAAAAATAACACAACTGTTCTATTTGAAAAACTTGAACAAGTACTATACAACAGAGTTTCTAAATGGTCAGGAAACATGAAGAAAACAAAAACAATTCAATACTGTTTAGCAATGGGGAAAACATAAATTAAAATCACAATAATGTATCACCCCTAATGACTAAATCACAAAGAAAAGGTTGGGGTTGGGGGATGGGGCACACGATACTATCTGTTCAGGAAAATTTCCACCCTGTAGATATGTAAAATAGAAGAGTACTTTTTTGACTAAAATTGACATTATATAGCCTGTGGTTTTTTATATCCTCTGGTACTGTGAAATTGCATACTGGGGCCAGGGACTTAGCTCAGGGGCATAAGCGCCTGATTGGCAAGTGCGAGGTCATGAGTTCGATCTCCTGTACCAAAAAACAACAAGAGAAAAGAGAAAAGAAAAGGAAACTGCATACTGGATAAAGTTCAAGGTGCTTTGCATAGCCCAAAATTCCAACAATCTGGTCCTTGTCCTCTGTTCCACCTTTTTCTTCTTCTACTTTTTTTTTTAAATGTTCACACTGTCTTCCAATAGATCATGCACCTTTTCTCATACTGCGCCCTATTATGGACTGAATGTGTCTTTCAGGACTTCAAATGTTAAAGTTCTAACTCCTAAACTAATAGTTAATTTTGAACTAGAGTGTTTCAGAGATAGATCATGAGGACAGGGTCTTAGTCTGCTGGGATTACTGTCTTTGTAAGAAGAGTAAACACAGAAGTTGATTTCTTTCTCTGCCAAGTGAGGACAGAGCATGAAGGCAGGAGTCTGCAAGCCTGGAAGAGGGCCTTCATTCAGAACCACAGTCATGCTGGCACCTTTGCCTTTGAGCTCCCACAACAGTGAGAAAAATGTTTCTTCTATTTGAGATACCCAGTTTATATTTTGCCATGGTAGTCCAAGTTAAGATATCTAATAAACTTGGCCTCTACTTTTACTATGTCCTTTCCCACAATTTTCATAGCCAGTTCAACCTCCTTCAATTGGCTAATGATCTGATGTATCTTATCCTTAAGAAGTTTAGACATACCTAGAAAAGCAACTGCTATCTTCTGGCATAAGTTCAATGTTTGTATTCTGGGCTCCCATAGCTCTATGAACATGCATCTATTACCTCACCAAAAACTCCGTTAGAACAGAAATGATGGCTTAGGGCCAGGGATTTAGCTCAGCGGCACAAGTGCCTGCTTGGGAAGTGCAAGGTCATGAGTTTGATCCTCAATAAAAAAAAAAAAAAAAAAAAAAAAAAAAAAAAAAAAAAAAAAAAAAAAAAAAAAAAAAAAAAAAAAAAAAAAAAAAAAAAAAAAAAAAACAGAAATGATGGCTTATTTTTCTGTATCCTTCAACTCTAAGTCTTGGGTCTGACATATGCTCTACACATATGATGTAAAATTATTAATGGTAATAATTTATAGAACTAAATGCTTTATCATGTTTTCATTTAATCTATTTAGGATTATGCAGATTTCTTTCCTAGCAAATTTCATGTCTGAGTTCCTTAGGTCAAAATGAGAATCATGAAATAAGAATCAGCTGGGCTTCAGGTATGTCGACCATGCCACCAGACACTACTATAGTTGACTCCTCATCAACATGAATTTGAACTGTGCAGGTACACTTACATAAGGAATTATCTTTTTTAAGAACAAGTAATCTGGGCCAGGGATGTAGCTCAGTGGCACAAGTGCCTGCCTAGCAAGTGCAAGGTCCTGAGTTTGATTCCTGATACCCCCCCACAAAAAAAAATTAAGTGAAAGTTAGGTATGCTATAAATGCATAAAATATACTAATAAAAAACGTAAATTTATAAAACTTCCATACTTAAAGACTTGTGTGGGCATCATATTCAGTTGAGAGAAATGTAAATGACTATGTGCAGCAATAAATCTTGTGGTTTCAATCAAAACTATCCCCCAAGAGTTTCACGCACTCACAGGGAGGGCTTTTGGAAGGCGACTGATTCAGGTAGGCAATATAGCTGGCTTGTTGTCATGAGGCAAGGTCTGGTCAGAAGAGGGAGGTCACTGCAGCATGGCCTGGAAGGGTATCTCTCCCTCCGAGGCACCTGCCTTTCTCTCTCTCTGCTTCCTGGCTATCACGATGCAAGCAGTTTTCCTCTAAGGCAGGCCCTTCCACCACGATACTTCTGTCTTGGAGTCAGTCAAACCATTGACTACAACAAAAACAAAAATAACCTCCTCCCTTTAACTTGTGGGTATTGTGATTTGTGTCTCAGCAACAAGAAAATGGACTAAGACAAACCCTAACTGCATAAAGTAGCTGCACTGCACACTGCACCTGGCGGTCATTCAGTGATCACCCCCGTTACTATTTATAAATATCTGTTTCAATTGGTGACATTGCTCATCCTCAGCAAACAGCATATTCTCAGTAAAAAGTGATATGTTGATTGACTGTTTATGTTACGGATAAGACTTCGGGCCAACAGCATGTTATTAGCAGTTAAATTTGGAGAAATTGTTAGACGCTCCTACAATAGTAGGAGAGCAGAGTGGGACCCAGAGTTTTCTGAGAAGCCACCTTGGCTACTGACCTAGTAACATCACAATCCAGGAGCCACAGTTGCAGTCACTATAACCATGAGCAGTAAGGCTATGACCAAGCAGCTAGCCGGCCATCTGCCCTCAATGCTGTTGACACCATGCCCAAGCCCAGAACCTCCGATGGTAGTGCACTGCTCATGGGACAAGAACGTTACAGCAATAAAGATCTGTAAAATGGTTTAACTAAGAAACATGTGGTTCCACCAACAGGAACAAGACCAAGAAAGATCATATTAAAGAATAATCCCAGAGAGTACCTTGGCAGTGGAGAGTGGAGAGTGTAGGAGTGGAGAGTGGGGATATTGTTCAAGAAAAGGATGTAGAGGCAATGAATGATACAGGCTGTGATGGGGTGCCAGTTCAAGGCAGTAAACATGCAGCAGACCATAACCTTTACAGACAATGTCCACAGTGCGGAGGTCCTCCATGTAATCACCAGCAGAATTACTGAAGGAGTGACAGTGGGGAATAGAAGGGATTGGAGAATGCTCCTCAAAGTCAGGCCACACAATGCAATCCCTGTCAAAAGCAGAAGTTCCTGCCTTACTATACAGGTAGGGACGTACAGGCCTTGACCACAGTATTCCAAACCTCTTGTGCAGGGGAGGGTGCTGATAACCAGGCAGGGGAGCACAAAGTACACTGGTGACACAGTACTCACATCGAAGCTACGTTCCATGACTGCACAAGGGCATTCCTCTCTCAGACAGCATTAGAGTGTGCAATGAAGAGAATAAGAAAAATAAAGATGAAACCCAAGGTCACCAGCAACCTCACTGGTTTTACTGCCCTGATTTCAATTACTGATGCAGATGCCCAGAAGAAGTCTACACTACAAGATGGTAGAGACAAAAGCAGCTGAACTCATCTACTCCTAATGCTGAACAGGCAGGACTGAGGAAATGTCGACCTTCCATCTCCCTGTCATCAGTCATCCACCAAGGAGAAAGGAGCAGGAGATTCCAAAAGGAAACAAACAAACAAACAAACAAACAAACAAAAAAACGAACAAAGCCTTGAAACTGAAGACCTTAAGTGCATGTGTCTTGCTACTAACCACTGAATTATAAATAGCTACACTGCTTACGTAGCATGAAGGTTTTATTTTTACTAAAGATGTCTCTCTTTGGTAATGACAAACATGCTTTTTTAAAAGCCTGGCTTTTCCTCAATACACGTTTAAAAGTTTTTTTTTTTAATCTATTTCATATTTGGTCAAGTTGAAATTTTCAAGAATCTCAGTTTTGATTTGTAATAAAACCTCACAAGTTAAAAAATAAAGTCATCAACACACTGCAAGTATGTGTTAATAAACATCCTTAAAAAAAAAGAAAAAGGAAAAAAAAACAGGCAGCAGGGAGCACGAAGCTGATAGTTCCAATTACTTGATAGGCTGAGCCAATAGAATCACTTGAGACCAGGAGTTGAAGACCAGTTTGGCTGATGCAACAAGAACGTTTTTAAAAAACCCAAAACCAAATATAACCAAACCAAAACTAAAACATTATATACTAATTTTTTACTACGTGGGGGCAGGTGCCCAACATTCACATTGGGTCAACTGTATACCTGATGGATATCAGGAAGTATTCAAAATACTTTTAAAAACATACTTTATGGCTAAGTGTGGTGCACACCTGTGATACTGTCTACTTGGGAGACTAGGCAGAAGGGTTCCAAGTTTGAGGGCAGACTGGGCAACTGAAATCCTGTTTTTAAAAAAAAGTATGGGAGATCTGAGGATGTGATTCAGTGGTAAAACACTGGCCTCACATATACCAGGCCCTGGGTTCAATTCCTAGTATCAATAAAACAAAAAACAAAACATGCAGCCAGGTTCAGTGGCTCGCATCTATAATCCCAGCATTCTAGGAGGCTGAGGCAGGAGGATCAAAAAAGGGAAAGCGGATTTGGAGGGGGTGACAAAGAAAAGGTCATTTTGCTCTTTACTTCTGTAGATAAATTACTGAGTATGTATTAAACTACATGTGAGTGCTCACTTCAACAGCACATATATTAAACTACATTTGAGTTCCCTAGATTCTTTTGATTGGACTCATTAGAAAGTTGTATATGCAATGCCCAATGGGAATGCTTTCACTGAAATAATTTAAGTATACATTTGTAGTTTTTTAGGTAAACTGTAAGAAGCAACCTTATAACATTTAGTGAATGTGCCACAGATACGTTAGCTGAGAATAATTTTTAAACAATTTCTTTGATCTAAGAAAATTTTTTTAGATATTTCTTATAACAAACTTTTGTTTCCCGAAAGGCTAGAATGAAATTTTCCTTCTAGATAATGAAAATTTCACTGAGCACATTTTCCAGTTTTACCTTGACCACCAAAAATTTAAAGGTAAATTTATGATTCAATTATTACACCTCTATAAGACTTTACGGTGAGTATGTTTACTGTTAAACCATGAATCTGATTTATTATACAACAAAATCTGATTTTCCTGTCTTTTAGTTGTTGGTGTTTATGTAGAGAAGAACAGATGGTTAATGTCATTTGCCAACACCCTGAATTTCTACACATATGCTATACATGCTGAAAAATGTTTATTTTCTAACCTGATTGGCTTGGCTTTGCAAGTAAACTCTTCTGACATTCAGATCTTCAAATGGAGTTGATCTTATATTTGAGCTTCTGTAAGGGTCACTGGTAACAACTGTCTCTTGATGGAAAAGGTGTTCTCTCACTAGAGAACTGGAAGTATCCTCTTCACTTGCCTATAGGAAAGAAACCACAACTCACTAGTTTTCAGAAGAAAAACAAAATCAAAGATATTTTAAAATAAATGATTAAGTAACCAGTTCAAAATGAAATGACAACTAGGAGGAAAAAACTGAACTGTACAAGCAAATGCACTTTCTTACTGAAAACCACTTAGAAGAATTAGAAGGCTACCACTTCCCATGTAGAAGAGATACTAAATTCAAAAAAAGCTTTGAATTATAATAAAATATGAATACATAGAAAACAAATTAGGACAAACATATAAACTGACATAAATCTTAATTTGCATGTTAAACATAAAAAGTATATACCAAAACCTATGCTAAAGATACAGTGGATAGAAAGAAGAAAAAATATCAGCAGTCCATGATCTTGTTGAATGAATAAACTAGCTTGAATTTGATGCTTCCCTATATGCAAAGATTTAAATCAGGGGGACATTCACAGGCAGTGACAGTCCCTAAAGACACACTTTCAAATTTTCTGTAACACATGTTAAATAACTGAAAATTAGCATATTACAAAGTCCTGGGTTTTGTTTCATTTAATTTTTAAAGTAGCAGCATAATTTGAGTGACCCAAAGTACAAATAAAGAGCAAAATAAGAGTGATGAAAGCAACAGGGAGAGAGTCTTTTGCAAATGAAAGGGGACCCAGTCTGAGGGGGGAGGGGAAAAAATAGAAAAAAATTTAAAATGTGTCATGTACATGAACCAAGTACCCTCAATGAGTATAATCTTTGTGTTACAAAAAAGAATGAAAAATAATAACGATAATAATACTAATGAAAATGGGGAGTAGAAGGGGGAACAAAAAGAATCAATAATGTTGAGTACACACATCCACGCCTTACAACGAATCCATGTATTCAAACATGTATTAACAACAACAAAAAAGAAATGGGATCACAATTTGTTATTATATATTCTCCATTAGTGTAGAATTAAACTGAGAACGGTAACAGTCAAGTAAAATGGCTTAACAGTTTTACTTACTCTAAAATAAGGCAGAGTATAGGAGTACAGGGCTAGTAATTTTAAAGGTTCAAACCTTTATAAGGTTTCCTTTTTATACTTTAAAAAATGGTTGTTGCTGTTCCTAAAATGACTCTCCTTTCTTCCCACTTTCCTTCCCTTGTGCTTTTTCTTTCTTTGACTGACTGACTGATTTTCGTAGTGTTAGGGACCAAACTTTGGATCTTGCAAATACTAGGTAAGTGTCTGCCACCGAGCTGCACGTCCAGTCACCAGGTAATAGTTCTTGCTCTAGAACAGAGTAATTTGTGCAATGAATTTCTTTGGCACTCGATTTTCTCAATTATAAGATAATTCTAATAACTACAGCTCATGCTTGTCTATAGTATTTAATCTCTTGATTAGCCAACTAACCCTGATACAGCTACATCAGGGTTAGTTGGCTAATCAAGAGATTAAATACTATAGACAAGCATGAGCAATAATAGTAACATCAATGGCATTTTATAAAGTAATTATGCCTTTAAGGGCAGTAATTTTTTATTAGTTGCCTTTTACTGAATTATGGCCTGAGAAGTCATTTAAGAATGTTAACTTAAAATAAATCCTATTTTACATAATCTGTGCCTGAACAAACACTAAATGATTACATAACCCAGAATTTTACTGTACTGACTTGGGTTATTCTAGATATATTCTATAAGACAAACAATAGCATATTTTAAGATTCAATACATTTATTTCTTTTTTAAAAGAGAACAATCCAAAGTGTTTATTGTTTCACTAATATACAAGCAAAAATGTGTAAAATCTGAGCAATGATATTAAGCTATTTATCAAAATTGTAATAAGTACACACCTAAATGGGTAACAACTGTTTGAAAATGCAGACTATACATACTATCTGTTACTCATGAGTTGAACATCTAATACCATTTTATAAAATCCTCTTTTCCTGTTACCAACTATTTTTTTCAGCACACTAGAAATTTAGATATATATATGTATTACACTGCCAATTCTAAGAGTAAGTGGTGAAAAAGAAAACAGGTATCTTATTGATTGCTACTTTTATACTCACAGGAGAAAAAATCTGCAAACCATTTCTGAAAAAGCAATTTTAGTAAAATGTGTAAGAAAGTTTCAAGAAAGTACTGCTAACAATTTATAATTTTCAAAGCACAGGTATTTCTGAACCCATTTTACATATTTTATAGCATTTGAAAACTTTCCAGTAAGATATTTTGATTTGAAATTCTGAGTAGCCTCAATATATTCCAAAACAAAGCTCCTTTTCCCAAACACTGAACTATATCTTAAATGAACAAAGTATGTATGAATGCAAAGTCATTCAGTGAAACAAAAATCACATCTGTGGACTACTTCTTAAATCTTGCATGGAAACTTAAGTCACCAATGTGATGGTATTAGGGGGCTGTGCTATGTTGGGTTGATTAGGCCATGAGGGCAGAACCTTGTCAATGTGATTAACGCTGTTACAAAAGAAACCCAGAAAGCTGTCTTGTTCTTTCACCTGGAAGGACACAGCAGATGGTGTCATTTATGAACCTGAAAGTGGGCCCTCGCCAGACACTGAATCTCCCAGAATCCTTAACTGTAGTCTTCTCAGCTTCTCAAATTTCTCAAAACTATGAGAAATAAGCCTGTGCTGTTTATAAACTACACCATGTACAGTATGTTGTTACTGAACTAAAAAAAATTTACTACAGCCAAAGCAAGGAGGGGTTCTGCCTGCTTTACCCCTAGAGTTTAGAACTAACTATGCTTGGCATATATAAGAACCCCATAAACAATCTTCTAGGCAAATATCAGACCACACTATATTAATCTATATTACCCTAGGAGTAAATGTATTACAGAAAAAAATATAGAATTATTATTTAAAGAACAATACATCATCACAAAAACACCTTCCAGTAACTTACTGAAAAATCAAATTATGGAAAAAATTTCTTTCCATAATCCCACTTTCATGCAATAATACTTTTTACTATCTGGCATGTTTTCCTAAATTATCTAATGAATGCATGTATTTTTTATCCTCTGTAAAATTTGATTCTATTCATATTATAGACAATCTAGTCATGTAGTCCTATTTTCACTCTGTGACAGTCCATGGATCATCCCAATTGTCAGTATACAATGATCTACCTTTTACTTTGAAATAGTTTCAAAGAAGTCTAATGTTTAGATATTATTTAGCCAATCTTCTAATTATGGGTATGTACACTATTTCCATATTATTACATATACACTGCAATGTACTCTCATACACATATTGTACTTATAGCATTTCCTTAACAGTAACTCTCATAAATGAAATTGTTGAGTAAATAATAAGTATTTATTTAATTATATTACTAAGTTGCTTCCGGCAAGCTTATGCATCAATTAAAAACAACTGTTTATGAAAGACCACTTCCTCACATCTTCGCCTTATCATGTCATCAATCTCTGTCAATCTAACAAGTAACGTGTTATTTTCCAGAAAGATTATCTGTACCATTTCTATACTTTAAATTAATGATAACCAAGATACTTTCTTAATTTGGATATGACTGAATAAAAGTGTTGAGGCTTGAAGAGGCTTCTTTTTTTTTTTTTTTTTTACTGGATTATAATCCTATGAAAGTAGCTATTACAGAAACATGAATAAACTTTCATAAGAACTCAAAGGTGAATATTTGATATGCACGAAACTGTGCATATATTCACGTGGTCTTCAATTTAAAAAATTATAGCAATTATAACTTTTTTTTTGTACCAGGAATTGAACTCATGACCTTGGGCTTGCCAGGCAGACGCTGGGCCACTAAGCTATATCCCTGGCTATGGCAAGTATAACACACCCACATTCAATGTTTTTAGTACTGCGTGCTGGCATAGGTTCATCTGCATTATCTAAAATAACCCAGGCCAATATTTAATGTACAACGGAAATTTGTTTTACGTTCAGTTATAGATAGATGTAATAATTATTCTCTAGTGAATGCTAATAGATTGAACAGTTTTTTTTTTTTTTTTCTTTTCCCAAGACTACTACAGCAATTTTGTGTATAAAGCATACAGGGTAATACAATGAAGTAACTCTGGGTTTTTGTATCTGTTGAATTTGAACTAGATACTAACTTCACTGGTACTCCTTGTTTGACTTTATTTAGACAATAGCGCTAGAGAGAGTAACATTAGAATGCCCCTGGTAGACTTTTAAAATAAACTTCTGTAAAATGGGTCTTCTTAAATGAAATCTAGCTCAGACTTAGAAAATACACATGCTTATATAATAACATACAGGACTCCTTCCACCATTTAAAAAGCGCTAGCTGGTGATCATTCTTGTAAGACTTGGAGAACAGGTTCACTGGGCCTGACTGGCTCTGATCCTCCTCTGTACTCTAGAGGAAATGTCAAACCTCTTCTGCTTCAGTTTCCTTTCTTTGGTTTTACTTGTAATCTTTCCCCCACTTTCTACTTTTCTTTTTAAAGGCATATAAAATTAGAAAAAAACTCTATAGACTGTTCCAACCTTTTTCTCCTACTAAGTTAAGCCCACAGAAAATGAGCGTTTGCTAACGCCAATGACAGGGAAGTCATCTTAGATGAGGGACACATACCCCACCTCTGGGTCAGATAAGACATCAGAATTTTGCTCATCCAGGAGAACACACATATAAGCTATGCCCTGGCTTAAGTGTTCTGGGCAAGACTCCTTGGGGAGACTAAACCTGAGACACAGCGGAAAGAACCGACTTATGGGTGAAATCAATCAGAAGGAGCTATTTCCAAAAGGAGCACACTTACCAAAACACATTTACATTACAGGAGACTTTCCAATGTTTCATTTATATGAAAATATTTCAGTAAGTTGTGGACTTAAAAACCTTTAGTGTAAACTTGTAAAGTGCTAGGTAATGATCTTGTTCAGGCTCTTACCTATCCCTTACAGAACTCTGACAGACAGTGGTTCCTCTGTAGCTAATTAATCACTTCTACAGCAGCTGACATTCTTAAAAGCAGAGACAGGTTTTCCCAGCAACTCTTTGGTGAATGCCCAATGAAGTCAATGGCCAATGGAATGTTGACCAGACAAACAGCTGCATTTCTTTCTGGAGACCGACTTCTCAGTTTCTATTGGCCCAGGTAACCAGAACAACTGAGGGATTCTGGCCAGGGCAGTTCTCTGGTGGACACCCAAAGACTCCTCAGTCGAAACTGGCTTGTGACCACAGAAAATCTCCACTTACCTATCCACTTATATCTCTCTGCTAGTCCTAACCTGGAGAGATTTTTATCCTGTCTAAATGCACACACGCATGCATATATATATATATATATATATATATATATATATATATATATATATATTCAGGTTGCTAACTAATGAAAATGATGCTAAGATCCTTTTTTTTTTTTTACAAATACAGTACATATTGTTATGTATAAAAACTTGAGAGAGTTCTTCATTTGTCAAAATAGTGTACTACTCTGATTCTCATACGTTATCAAACATTTAGAGATAATTATAACTAAAGCTGGAGGAATTTATGACAAAATGTCAGACTCCATCAATAAAGGGACCTAAAAGCCAATGAGTTACAATTGCTATCCCTTAGAAACAGTTTCTAAAACTTTCCTGTCTTATTGAGGTGAATCTATAGATAAGTTTAGGGAGAATAAATGTTTTGAAATTTGTCCAGTTCACATAGTCTCTCTCCATTTATTTGACTTGTATTTGAGTACTTTTGACCACTTTTTATAGATTTTAGGAAACAGATAATGAATGTATTTTGGCAGATTTACAAAGTAATGTTACTTTAAGCTGTTTTGTGATGTTGCAACTTGTGTCTTTACAATTTTACTTTCAAATTGTTCACTGCTTGTATATAGGCCAACACTAGATTTCTGTATATGGCTTTGTGACCCTGTACCATGACCTTGCAAAACCTGGTTGCCTCTCCTATGGATTTTGATGTAGATTCTTTGTTTAAAAAAAAAAAAAGTAATAAAAAAAACACTTATCTGTCAGCTCTAATGCTCATGTTTTGATTATACATTCCTTTGTATACATACTTTGATTATACATGCTTTGATTAAAGTTTGTTTTTGCCTAGAAGGTACCAAATCCCAAGTATTCATACAGATGAAACCAGTAACATATGCTAGATTCCTTTTACTGGGATCCACCAGATCCTGTTCAGAAAAAAGGTGATACGACACCTATTGAAGCCTTAACTAACTATACTCAGTGGGCCTTAAATGACACCACAGCTAGTCTCTCCTTAATTAAAAAAACAAAACAAAACAAAACAAAAAAAACACCCAGTAAAATTACACAGGCCGTCCTCCAAAATCGGCTGACATTAGACATTCTAACAGCAGTACAGGGGGTACTTACGCAACTATAAAAACTAAATGTGTGTACATTCCTGATCCTTCTGCTAGTATCTCAATAGTTGTTCAAGATATTAGAGACTAATCAATGTCATGTCAGACTAAAATTCCCTGCACCTTATTCTTATCCTCCCTATGGGAAGCCATCACTAGCTTCTCTTGATAACTGTACTCATAATTATACTATTAATTCTATTATTTGGCCCATAAATACTTAATTGTTTCTTTTCCTTTGTCTCCTCCAGACCTAAAGCTGTACACCTACCCAAGATAAAGATGCCTGGTGTCCATCAGGAGCCTTTAGATAGAAACTGCAGAGTACCCCTGACTGCTGTTCAACAAATATGACCACCTTCAGCCTGAGGAAGCCAGATTGGTCATCGCCCATTACTCCCTCACGGCAGTTCGGGTTAGTTCTTCAGAGGGGGCATTGTTACACGCAACTGAGTTAAGACAGAAATATTATAGGAAGTCAAGACAGGGCTGGGCCCTCAAAGGAGCCAGTGCCAAAGACCAGATACTTTTTAACTGTGGGGAGACAAACACCTCCACTATGGGCCAGACCGCAAGACAAAAGATAAATCAAATGTACCCACATACTTCCTAAGGCTAAGCATCAGGAACCGATATTCTACATAGGTCTTCGTCACCCTGAGGAAGACAGGAGTCACCATCCCAATCCCCTACAGGAAGAGTTATGTTCTGCATTCATGCCTGCTTGCTATGTGCCTCATTTGCCCCTGATTTAATCAATTTTACCTGTGCAACTAATCTGATTGGTTGACCCTATATAGTTTTGTCCCACTTCATGCCCACCTTTCGAGTTCCCATGTTTTGCCTGCCTTACACCTGCCTTACTTTGTAGTTTTATTTTATAAAAGTCCCTAGAAAAGACAGTCTTGGCAACCCTTTCAGGACCCCTTCTGTCTCTCAGACAGCTTTCTTTCTCTCAATAAATATATTCTGCTCTTAAAAAAAAGTCAAAGAAAGAAATTAAATGAAGGGCATTTATACTTTTAATTCTGGTTAGGTATTTTTAAAATCTTAGTTTTTAGATTTGCCTGGAAAAAAATCCACCTTAAATACAATCTATACAATATCAGCACTATACTAGACACCAGTTAAAAAAGATAAGCAAAATAGCATTCTAAATTCAAATGATGACCTATTATGAAACCCTCCAAAACTAAGTATGAAATAAAAAGATAAACTACTTTCTGTAGACTTGTGGTAACTAGTTAAGAGAATGACCTGTTGAAAAAAAGTTGTTTACCAGCAAGTAACCAAACATATAAACAGTTACTGGCAAAGATTAGGTACTCAAATATTTTTGAATAAATTAATGAAGATTCAAAATAGAGATTTCTACTCTGACAATGTGTCAAAATGTTTATGTTTTAAATACAACATGACCTATATTTCCTCTGGATTAAAAAAATTAAATGGGTAATTCACTTAAACCATTTTAATTGTCTTTACAAATAATCAGAAAAATAAATATGATATAACCACTACCTTAAATCATGGTCAATTTGTACTCAAAATAATCTCAAAATGTTTGTTTATGCCAAGCCCATAGGTGAATTACAAAATTCAAGATGACGTATTTTATTTCTAATAAAGTGGTTAAATAAATTAGAATACATCATATCCTTCATTTCAAAAGAATACATTTCAAAAGAAAAATGAACTACAACTTTGACACGTTGTATAAATTAAATGGTACAACACACTAAGGTTAATTTGAGAACTTTCTTTTGTAATTTTAAATTTCTTCTGTAGATGTTAAAACATCTGTTAGCATTCTAACTTAGGAAAAGTTAAACTTCCTCTCTGCTCATGTATTAATTATACTTTGCTACATAAGAAATTAACATAAAAACTTAGCAGCTTCAAACAACCTTGATTATCTCCATTTCCATGAGCTGGAAATTTTGGAGCGACAATGCAAAGGGATTCTGAGTCAGGATTCCTCAACAAGTTGTAGTCAAGACATCTTAAGTAGGTGGTTCTGGCTCAGATTCCTTGAATAACAACAGAAAACTTTGTAGGTCTCTGGTGAATCATACGGGGTGGGGGCTAACTCCACAGATAAAATACACATTGACAAATCTCTGAGAAACTGTTCTCTTAAAGTTCTGCTAAGCACAGGACACTTTCTTATGCTTCTCTTAAGCCTTACTACTTTAAGTAAAAGGTGCTCTGGGACAACACCTCATATTTTTCTGACGCCTTAACCAAAAGAACTTTGGATGATCCAGGAATTCAAAAACCCCTTATCTAAAGTTGATCTCACTTAGGATTCCTCATGAGGTTCCAATCAAGGTAACAGCTACGGCTCCAGTTATTAGAAGGCATACCTGCAGCTGAATGACTTATTTGCAAGATGGTAAGCTAACACTGCTACAGCTTCTCACCACATGGATGGCTAGAGTGGCCTGATGTCCTTGTAATACGGCGAATGGGCATTCTTAATAACTAGTGATCCATGACATAGTCAGAAGCTGCAATGTCTTTTATGACCTTGGAAGAATCTACATTCTCTATTAAGATAACAACTCACTAAGTATACTACATACTTAAGGAGATGGGAGGATTATATTCTACTGAAAGGAAGACTATAAAAGCATTTGAGAATGTACCTAAAACATACACACACAGCATTAAAAAAAGAATTAAAACTTGATAGAAAAACTGGTTTCACTGAAACTACATTGAAATAAAAGCTTATCATGAGGATTTCTGATATTATGTCTTCTACTACAAATACTAAAAACTAAGCAAGTACTTTAATGTGCAGTAAAGCTAAGACATAACAACTCCTTTAGGTCCACATGTCTGTGGATAAACTGTTGAACTGAGAGTGGAGATATCTTATTATGAAGCAGGGATCCTAAGAAGCTAGAATGGAAAAATTATTCTTACTGCTTTCGCTACACAGCATTTCTCTTTACCAGTGCTGTTCCTGACTGTTACTTTTTATTACTTTGCCTGTCACTAGAATAAACTTATTTTTCCTTTTTTTTCCCACTCTGTACCAAGCCCTAACATATATAGTACTAGCAGTCAACTTGATTATGAAAAGACAATAGTTTTTACAAAACCAACTGATTGCACAACACTTACAAGGTCTTGCCAACTACTAATGTCCTATAGCAGTTTTTTTCTCCACACAATGTTACATGCAGTAATTATGTGAAACTTAATCAGAAGAGTATTACAATGAAAAATCATTAGGTGAGGGAAACACTTAAAATGTAGTAACTCTACCTTCTCGAGTTGAATTTTTTACTCCCACTTCTAGTTCCACATTTTTTATTGCTACCAGAATAAAATGGAACATCAGAAAACATTTTCCTTTTTGCATTGCGTTACATATTTCTTATGTCTGAGTAACTGTGACTCACTCTACTTAAACAGTGTGACCTTCAGTAAACACATTCATATACAAATACAAGAATTCTTCAATATACAGTAAAGGATGGACAACTGGGATATATTCACTCAAAATACAACTAAAATATTAAAAATTATAAACCCAGAAAATGTTTAGGGATGCAGAAAATATCAGTATGTAATTAAGTGTATAAAAAAAAAAAGGCAGGCTGTGGTATAACGGGATCACTACAGAACACATTTTTATGCACTGTGTGTACAGAAAAAATACCAAAGGCCAAAATTTAAAATATGTGGAAGTTATCGTTGATAGTTAACCGATTAATGTTTTATTCTCATTTTCTTCTTTTAGACAAGATCTTGCTATGTTGCCTAGGATAGCCTCGGATTTGAAATACTCCTGTATTCAGTTTCTGAGTAGCTGGGACTACAAGTATGAGTCACTATTCCTGGAGGTTTTTAAACTTTTTCTTTAAATGTTGTTATATATCTCAAGTTTTCTAAAGTAAACATTTTTGATTATGGAAGTATTAAAATAAACAACTATGTATACAAAATATTTTGCTGTGTTACTGGGTCATAACTATTTTTACATAGAGATTCAGGTTCTTTTATGGTTATAACAGTACGAATACTTATTGCAGCAAATGTGAAAAACATGGAAAACTATTAAAGATAAACAGCTCAGACTCCCACAGTCCAAAATATTTAACATTTTGGGTAATAAGAGTAACAACATGCAATTTTTGTTTTTAACTGCTTAATATATTACTAGTAAATTGGTAAACAATAAAATTTTAAGAGCTGCATGAGAGTCGTCATTGGATTGGTGGGTATTTAAATAGTTCCTCATTTTTTATTATCAACTACTATTCAAATACATATCCTCACATAAAACTAAACCCACGCATAAAAACTTCTGTATATCTCATTTTCTTCTTACACATTAGAGCGAACTGAATCACTAGCTCAACAAGTATGTTTCTATTTATTTTTAAGGTTTCTTAACACATACTAAGAAAAAACTAATCTCTAGAAAAAAGAAGCGTCAATGTACATTTTCTCCAGCAAAGAATTAATCTGCCTCACAGAGAGAGACACAGATTACATGGGACATGTAAAGATTACCTTTTCCTTTTAAACTTTTGGTCACCTGGCAATTAAAACTGTTAGTTTATGCTACCTGCTGATTAAAATGAACTAAAATATAGAAATATTTGCATTCTTTTTTCTGTGAATTGTTAGTGTAAAACTCTGGCTTGTTTTTGTAGGAGAAATCTGTCGCCCTGAGAATTTAAGATTAGCTAATTTCTACAACCTTATGAGTCAATTCCTTAAAAACAAACCAGACCAAAATAAAATGTTCTTTCTTTCTACATACTGGATCTGTCTCTCTGGAAAACCCAATCAAATACAATAACCCTCAAAATTTTGTTCATGATTTACATGTCATTAATTAAAGCTTAAGTGGTATTTCCTCCACATCCTTTATGTTCAGAAATTCTTTTCAAGACAAATTACTTACTTGTAAGTCATCTTCTGTTCCTTCAGCTTCAATTTTTGATGGTGGGCATCCTAAGAAAACAATAGGAAGTGAATTAAGCACAGAATTTTCTTCATACATTTCAGTATTACCCAGAATAAACTGCTAAATAGTAAAGGTACAGTAGCTAAATTATTTAATCAGGTTCATGTATTATCAAAACATCTTTGAGGTGGGCCACAATGCCACATGCATGTAATACCAGCTACTGAGGAGGCTGAAGGAAGGGGTTTCCGAGTTGGACATCAGTCTGGGCAACTTAGCAACATCACATCTCAAAATAAAAAGGGTTGGGAATGTAGCTCGGTGGTAAAGCAGTTGCCTAGTGTGTGAGAGCCCTAAATTTTACTAAGCATGTCTCTGTTTTGCCTGTAGTTTGTTTCATTAATTTATTTTTTCCAAATTCTTCTATAAAATACTATCTCAAAAATATACAAATTACAATGTAGTCTAAGACATTTTGATTAGTCACTTTATGTAGAAAATTATTTTTGTTAATAAAAGATATTTTCAGTCAGATCCTGATGACACAAGCCTATAACCCCAGCACTCTGGGAGGCTGAGGCAGGAGGATTCAAACTTTGAGTCCAGTGTGGGCAACTCAGTGAGACTCTGTCCCAACATGAAGGCCCTGGGTTCAATCACCAGTACCACGTGTACATGAAGTGTGGTGATATTTTCCTTCCTAATTTGAAGAAACAAAAGAAAAACAAATCTTAAGTTATTTTTCCCTTTTTGGGAAGAAATGTACTTTAATGTTATTTTTGTTTTGTCTGTTTAAGCATAGCCAATTTAACTGAAAATGAATTCTTCCTCTACAATCTATATGCTTTAGAATTAAACATTTTTCTTTCTTTTTTTGGGGAGGGGGGGCGGGATTGAACTCACAACCTTGCACATGCCAGGTAGGCACTTGTGCCACTGAGCTAAATCCCGGGCCCTAGAATTAAACATCTTAATAGACTGGCAAGATACACAAAGAATAAAGGGGTTATGGTCTCAATCAGTCCTAAGTAATGTAATCCGGAGTTCTGTTATCGCATTATCTACCTACACATGAAATATTACAGATTCTCTTTTTATCTAATCACCAAGGATAAGGTGTGGCTGGTAACACATATACAAGTAGTATCCCACACTATAATTCTGACAGCTCTATTGTACTGCTCCCTCTTCTTCAAATCAATTCTTTTTTTTTTTTTTCTCAAACCCTTCTTTGAAAACATTTGTTTTACCTGAAGGCTGTTTATAGGTTTTTCAACCTAATAGATACAGGTGCTTAGCACAGTTATTTAAGAAATAAAAATTGGCTCAGAGCCCATTATTTCATCTGTACCTATTTTGAGTTTTCAAAACGTGGTCACATAACACAAATGCTGATTTATTTAAAGTATGACTACTCTGTATCAACTCTGAAGAAAGGTGACTTCTTGTACACGTACTACATGAACACATGAAGAAAATAAACAGGAATGTCTACCTTGAGAAATATCCTCTATAGCTCTTCGAATGCCTCTATCGAATGCCCTAGCATCAGCAGGACTTTGAAAGGTAAGGCCAAACTTCTTGTCATCAATCTTCCAATGGTGAAATGTTGGAGTGACCTTATTATAAATGAGGTCTTTTTTAAGCATACACTCCAAAACCACCTGTCAAAAGTCAAACATCAAAGTTAATAAACATATATTTAATGTAGTTGTTACATACAAACACAGGTAAGGAAAATTTTAAGGCCTTAAACTTAATCTACTCTACTAACTTAATAATGAAATTAAGATTGGATCAAGACTACGCATGGTGGGGCATGGTAGCACACATTTGTAATCTCAGCACTTGAAAGGGTGAGGCAGGAGAATTTCTCCAAGTTCAAAGCTAGCCAGGGCTATATAGTAAGATTCTGCCTCCAAAAACAACAACAACAACAACAACAAAAAATAAATAAAAATAAATTTAAAAAAGAAAGAAAAAAAAAGAAAAAGCAGAACACAGAATGTCCAAGTTATAAACAGTATTGTATTGTAACTCCCAAGTCAAGAACAAAAATTAAAAAAAGAAAAATAGGCACACTCCTGTTCCATACAAAATTTCCAAAGATTATACCAGGAATTATTTTTAGGAAAGAGGCAGAAGGGGTGGGGTAAAAAGAAATACAACTTTTTAAAATCACTTTCCTAAATTTCTTTTTTTTATTTATTTTTATTTTTTTCCCTAAATTTCTTAAAAGATCCTTTAACATTTTGTTTGAAAATTTAATAGGCCTTGCAGATGAAAATACCTGCCTTGACACTTTCTTATGCTATGTAGTTTACATTAGATTTTGAAGCCAAAGTTTCCTTATCTCAAAATATGAACAGCAATGAAATATCACACGAACATTTATGTAAAGAGTTTCATGTAATGTGCAGGACCATACACCGTTGTTTACATTTCCATCAAGTTTAAAAGAAAAGTAACAAGCATAATATAAAAACTCCTGTCTCCCTTTTATTTGAAATTGCCACATTTAACATTTCCTCTCTCCGTATATAACCATGAATAAACATTTATTTTAGTTTTTTTACAGTAAAATATCTCAAGGAGGTTACCTATATATATCCCATTACTCTTTAATACTTCAATGTTATTTCTTAAGAGTAATGTTGGTTTTTTATGTAATTATAGTACAATTATCAACTCTAGAAAATTTAAAACTGAAGTAACAATTTTATCTAATTTGTAACCTATATTCTACTTTGTTCACTATGCTAATAAAGATTTTTATACTTTTTCATTTATTTATTGGGGCGACACAATGAGACAGAGGCTTGTAATGTAGTTCAGGATAGTCTTAAATTCACTATATATCACCCAGGCTGGCCTCAAATTTGGGCAATCCTCCTGCCTCAGTCTGCTTGAATGCTGAGATTACGGGTGCGTACCACTAAGCCTGGCAGCATAGCGCTCTTTTCAAAAACTTCCAGTGCAAGGTCTATTTCAGGGTCACACATTATATTCAGTTTTAACGTTCAGTCTTTCTCAATACCGAGTGGCTCTCCCAGCCTTTTCTTTTCATAAGATTCTTAATACCCTTCTTACAAGCATTTGATTGTCATTCTTACTATTCAAAATTATACTAGTGACATTAAAATTTAATTAGTACACAAGTAAAACTAGACTCTAATGATTTTATGAATACGCTATAAAACAAGAATTAAAAACAATCCAAATAAAATCCAGATCTCATATCTTACTTTACCATTTCAAAGAACTCATAATGATCTCAAATTATTGTTTACTTGCTTACTGTTGATCTCTGCTGCCCCAAGAACTTGAATACTAAACTAAATGAGTGGGGAGCTGGATTTATGTTTTACCTAACTACTGGACCTAAAATGGCACACATCATGTATAATAACTTATAAGTATCTGGTGAAAGAGAGTATCTTTTCACTACCCTCCCTCTACTCCAGTCACCATTATCTCTTATATGCCTCTTTCATGCCTCTGCTTATGATCCCTTCAGATCCTTTCACCCTTCTGCAGGTGGAGTGGCCATTTTCACAAAAAGTGCAAGCCTTATCAGAGCACTCCATTCAAGATCTTCAGAGTCGTTTCAAGAATTTTCAGACTAAAGTTCTTGTCATGGCCTAATAGGTCCCACATGAGTTGGCACTGGTCTGTTGGAGCTCCATTCTCATTTCCCACTCTTCCCCTGACACACTGGCCATTCACACTGTATGCTCAGTGCCCCACAGGACTGCTCCTTCTCCCTGGAATCCTTCTATCACCCTATGAATACTTCTTCTTTAAGATCTGAACTCATATAACTTCCTGAAGAAAGCCATTCCTGATCTCTAGACTGAATAGCTTGATGAAGCTTCTGATACACATATAACTACATGTAATTATAATTTTAAAATTTTAGTCATTATTTGTACAATGCTTATCTTCCCATTAGTCTACAAGCTGGGTGAGGGTGAAGACTGCCATATTTGGTGATCATTGTATCCTTACATATAACAGCAACTGCACATTAGGTACTTGACAAGTATTCCTCCTTAGAAAAATGTACATTTCCATATTTTCCTGTAAATTTTCAGCCTTTACTTATTCCCCTAGAAACTCACTCATGGATCATAGATTAGGAACTCCTAATTTACACTTTGTGAGTGATTTAGATTCAACATTAAGTACTGGTATTCTTTCTCTCAAGAGCCAGATACCAACTTTTAGAAATTCTGCTGATCACTATTAGAAGATACAATAAAATAAATTACACTAAAAATAAAGTTATTATAGATATTTATATATATAGACTCAAAACTCATCACTTCTTAACTACATTTTACAATTACCTATGTTCTTGAGGTAGTTTATGCCTATTACATCTACACAACAAAAATATTACATAAGCTGTGCTACCACTCATTTCTTCCCAGTACTATGGTCAGTAACTTCATGTTGATTGAAAGCAGCCAAGGTAGGAGTATAGCAAATGTTATAAATCAATGCTTTTGTCTCATCTTGAAAGATTATTTTTAAACCCTTATCAGCATAGTACTGACTATAATGATTCTTGATAATTTCTTATTAATTTATGAATAAATAATCAAAAAGGTGACTAAGAACCACTCTTGTCTATTTAGAAGCAATATAACAAAACTGCCTTAGGAGTTTTGCTGCTTTCACGATGCTACATGTACATGTATTGGGAAAGAAAGAACATAAATCCAGGGCTTTTATGAATTAGTCATCTCTGCTAAGCAGTTTCCACAGATTTACTATTTTTCACACAGTCATTCTGCAGCAATAACAGTAACAGTAAAATTCACAATGAGTTTCTAGAATTCAAGAAGAACAGTACTGGTATGTGGAATTGTTGCAATTTTTTTTTAAACCATATTCATTACTAAACAGTAGAAAAAATATTTCAGAAAGTAAAGTTAAACAGAAAAGAAACAAACATAAACTGAGTTTGATCCCATAGGTCTTATTACATATCACTAAATTGTAAAACTATTACTGAATTAGCACTTCTCTCAAATTTTCTAAAATTAGTTTTATTTTTCTATTAGTTTCTCTCAGACAAAAATTCAACACAAACTACACTAATCTCTACTATTACTTTTCAGATAGCCATCTATTTTTTACAGACTTTCAAAACCTGCAAAAAACTGAGTTTTAAGGATGAGCCTTAAGATGTGCTGAGGAGGAAATGGAAAGGATGATGACTAGCTCTTACACTCAAACCAGTATCTATGAGGAAATATACTCCATGAAAAAGTCATATATAAATTGTTTACACACTATAACAATTAGCTTAAACAATCTGCT
Organism: Dasyprocta punctata; assembly: GCA_004363535.1. Lineage (NCBI taxonomy): Eukaryota > Metazoa > Chordata > Mammalia > Rodentia > Dasyproctidae > Dasyprocta > Dasyprocta punctata. The sequence goes on along the minus strand of RJWM01012082.1, from coordinate 12,716 downwards.
AATTATGAATTAGACTTCATTTTTGTTAATCACTTTATCTAAAAATAGTATTAAGAAATAAACCTTTACTGTACATAGAGTATATTTACTGACAGAGTATATTTTATGTAACAGAAAACCAATTACCCTTTAGGAAAAGGCTATAATAATGGAAGTAGATATTATAAATTTGGAAGCAGTGAAATAGAAAAACAAACAAACAAACAACAAATGATCTAGTTATTGCCACAACTACCCAATGTCTTTTTAGGTGATTTTACGGTATATTTCCTCCTACATTTTCACAATCCTTACAACCTCCATGTCCAAAGTCTAACAGTTTTACATATGTAAGTCACACAATGTAAAATAAAGATAAGAGTTTGAGCATACCAAGGACAATGCACAGTACATCTTAGTTAAAAAACAGGTACTACCAACTGTCTATCTAAAATTAAGAAACAAAAACAAAATGAGACTGAATGCTGTATTAAGGAAATAGAAGCCGGGCGTGGTGGCACACGCCTGTAATCCCAGCACTCGGGAGGCTGAGGTAGGAGGAGTGTTGCGAGTTCGAGGCCAGCCTGGGATACAATGCAAACGCAAGGCAGGCCTGAGCTACATAGTGCGACCCTGCCTCAAAAAACCAGGGCTGGGAGTTTGGCTCAGTGGCTTAAGCGCCTGCCGTGGCAAGCGTGAGGTTGTGAGTTCAACTCCCGGTGCCGCAAAAAAAAAAAAAAAAGAAGAAAGTAGAGAGAAGAATGCATCAAAAAGACTGTTACCCATCATGTGATCAATACTCAGTCTACACTCATGAACTAGAAAAAGTCACAACAAATTCAAGAGCACCTAAATATGCACAACGACTACACTGAAAACCAAAAATCAAACTTTGACACACCAGTAGAACTGTCGAGTTTGAGAATATAATTGTTACAAATGACCAACTGGAACCAATTTTAGGAAGAAGACTATAATAATGAAAGAAGAAAAAAAACCAGAATGCTGTAGGTGTGACAGAACAACTTTGCATCTCAATGCAGATCTAAGTCGGTTAAGACACACAAGTCTAAACTATTTTCTACCTAGATATGTAAATTACTTTGGGAATCGTAAATGAAAAGAAGATCTCAAAGTCTTTCAATCCAATGATAATGAAAAGCCCAAATATTTTTTATTTTGTTTTTATTCTTTCTTTTGTTAAAGTCAAACAGATGTTAATGAAAAAGATGAAGAGAATTCCAGAATGTAAGAAAAAATGAAAATTATTATAACATAAATTTATTAAAATTTGATACAGCTGAAGGGAGAAAAACAAGTGACCTCTATACCAGGCAGAGTTGTAAGGGAAGAAAAATGGTTAAACAGAACGGATACTTGTAAGCATCCAAAATAAAATAATTAAACTATGAACACAGAAGGAACAGGAACATAGCACACGTACTTCCCAAGGACAAAGAAAAACTATGTAAGAGGAATTTGGCACAGTACCTAATTAGGTTTGTGGTTTTGCAGCTACGATCAGTGGAGTGCCAGACAGACAGTCTCTACAACTTACTCTTCAGCTGACTTTTGGGAGTTAAATGAAGGATGATTACATTAAGTACGCAAAACCGTGGACGACATAGTAAACCTTCAGTAAACATGAGGTGCTGCCACTGGTCTATGGCAAATCAGTGGCTATGCGAGGATGGGAGGACATTATTCATGAGGGGACATCATTTTTGAGTATAGTAAAGGAAGGAATTTGATGAATATAGGTAGAGTACTCAGCACTCTAAAGAGTTTATAGGAATAGATTCTGAAGGGCCTAACAGTAAACGCTTCTATTTCTAATACTTTTCCTTTATCTGAAAGAAAAATTGTAGGATAAGAATTTATACAGAAAAAATCAGGGAACTATGCTCATTAAATAACTAAGTCTTTGAAGATGTCCTCTAGTTTATTCTGGGTAACATGGAGCAAAAACCCTGTCACAAAATTACTGTACTGTTTGCCAAAGCATTTAAAATAGACCAATCCAAAAATGGGTATAAGAGCATTTTTGTGTCACTAATAACAACTAATAATTTAGAAGAGTAAAATTAAATACACACTTTTAAACTAATATGTACTTTATTAAAGTCGCTACCTTAAAGTAGGTAATTACATACTATTATCTAAGAATACAAAAATTTTACTAGTAACTTTCTGAAGTACCTGTGAATCCAATGAAAACTCTTCTCATTTTCTGAAATAAAAATCCAAATTATTTGATACTAAAATTGATAATTTATATTTCAAATAGTTGGCTCCTATAATAAACTTTAGTTTTCTGGATGATACAAACTAGTACCACAGACAGGCACAGTGGTGCATACCTGTAATCCCACCTACTTGGAAAGCTGAGGCAGCAAGATCACAAATTTGAGACCAGCCTGGGCAAATGTCAAAATTCTGTCGCAAAGCGAAGCAAAGCAAAACAAAACATTTTACTAATTGTCTAGTAATACAAATGTTTCTTTAACACTCTTGTTTTGGGCTGAGGCAGGCTTTATAAATTAAAAAAAAAAAAAAAGATAGTAACAGAAATAACAATGGCAGTGGTTCACACGTAATACCAGTTCAGGTACAACAGGGAGGAAAGGGAAGACAAAATGACAGCGAGGGAGGGAAGAAGGAAAATGGCATTGCATTTACTCAATTAATAGCACGTTATTAGCTGGGCGTGGTGGCGCACGCCTTTGATCCCAGCACTGGGGAGACTGAGGTAGGCGGAGCGTTGTGGGTTCGAGGCCGGCTTGGGCTACAACGCGAGCGCAAGGCCGGCCTGAGCTACATAGTGCGACCCTGCCTCAAAAAAAGCCGGGCCGGGAGTTTGGCTCAGTGCCTTAAGCGCCTGCCCTGGCAGGCGCGAGGTTGTGAGTTCAATCCCCGGTGACGCAAAAAAAAAAAAAAAAAAAAAGCACGTTATTTTAACACATTTATGGCAACGAAGCAAGTTAAGAGAAGTAAAGAGACAAAAAAGATGAATAAAATAAAGGCCTGTTTAAACAAATGGAGGCATAATTGGTAATTCCAAGGTTTATGACTACTGTCGATGCACATCTTGATGCCATTCATCAAATCCAAAAAAAGTGTAAGATTTTATAAAGCGTAGCATAAAAATTAACTAAAAATACAAATTCATTCTGCTTTAAGAATACTCAAGATTTGAAAATCTGAAAATAAAATTAGGAGGCAAAGTAACAGAGAAAGCATGAAACTGAACAGCAGAAGTGGGGGAAAAAAGAAAGAAAATGACACAAAATTGTAAAATTCCTTACATGGAACAGTTCAGGATACAAAACAGCTCCATGAAAGTAGTCTGTTAAAATGAAGACTGGAAAGTCAAGGTGGAAAAGAGAGCAGCCGAGAAGAATGATGAGGCTCAGACGTAGTCAGCAATGCAAAGCAACTGCTAAAATCAGTAGAAAGCAGTGATTTGAATGGCAACAAGGATCAGTGAAGTGATTTATATAAAAGCAGGTGATAGGGTAATAGTCTGCAGGAGAAGTTAGGAACAATAAAAATGCTGTACCATTTCTACTCCACCTCCCACCCGTTTCCTAACTGTGGTACTCTACTGAACAGAACCAGTCTCTTACAGGAAACGAAACTGCTAGAAAGGCTGAATCCTAAGGAAAAAGCTAGTGCAGGCGGTTCATTTTCAGTGGAAGAACACTTCTGTAGAACTGTGGTTTCACAATGGACTAATTCACAGAGGCACAGTGGAAAGTTTAGCAGAAATTCTTGTTCAGTACTTACTACAATGTTCAACCCAGGCAGAAAGAGGGTTTCTCTGCTATTTTAAGATTTCCACATGGCAGAAAGGTGACGAAGTCAAATTTTTAATAGAGCTACTGGTATATCTACTTCATGTTCTTCCTAGAAAATGTATGTTCTAAATTGATTTTAGGCTTCAATAACTTATAAGAAAACTGCATTTTTAAAAGTGTTCTTTTTAAGAAACTGATTTTTATTTTAAGGGTACTTTAATTTTATAAATAATAATCATCTTTCTACTTAGCCCACTTCATCTTCTGTCATCTTGTGTCACATAATATGCTTTAAAAAGCACTGCCTCACATTAGTAAATTTACAGTGTTCTGGCTCCTCTACTAAGAGTACCTATTTTAGATCCTGTGGTAATTAAAATTTGTTTAGCTTTTTGATAAAATAATGACAAGATGAAAGCATTGTGCTTACAAAGAGCCATGACAGCTAGTGAAAACTAAATGCAAAACACAAAGTTTCTCTCATGAGGAATGTGGAGCTCTGTGATGATTACCTAAACAAATGAAAAGTTAAATTTTAGCTAGCGTTTTACAAAATAAATGAGCCCAGATAACTTGTTCTAAAAAATTAGAGAAAGAAATCAAGGCTATATAAAGTTAGAAGAAAATAGAAAGTAATCATCCGTCTACCTATCTGGAAAAAGGTTCTGAGAATCTTTCCAAGGACCAGTCCATCACCGTGCATCTGTGAGGAAGAGAGCACTTTTTACCTTCTTAGGTTACAACAACCAAGCCTGGTGTTTCTTTAAAATTCTTCTCGATTTTCAAAAAAGCATAAAAACCAATTATGAAATGTTTTCCAACCCTTTTCTCCACAGGGTTACACAGGGAAGGAAAAAAATAAACATTTACAAGACAGTCTGGAGGCTCTCCCTACATTTACCCTATGAGATGTCAAACAGTTGGGAAGCTCTAAAGTACCAAAAGGAAATAAACTCTCCCCTTGTAAGCATCACAAAGGAGAGCAAGTTCCAGTTTATTGACATTGAGCTGGAAAACTTTCAGATGTCTGAACCGACCTCGCATTTAATTTTTTTATGCTTTACATTTCTCTCAAAGGTGTATAAGACTCATTTTGTTGGACTTACAAAGGAATCCTGCAATAGAACTTCGTTTCAGTTTGTGTTTCAATGCTTTCCCAAAGTCTCATGCAGTCACGGTGGCGGCTGAATCTAACGTTTGTCATTGGTTCGTTGACTAGTGCTGGGATTGGCAGTGTGACTGCTGCACCTGTCCAGGGGCGGGTAGTTGGCATACAATATAAGGGAGGAAAGTAGGCACACTTTTCCTTTTTTTCCCTTTTTGGTCTTGTCACATGCAGCCACCATGAACAGTTGCCCCTTAGCCACGCCACCCTGCCTTGGAGCCAGCTGAGTATGGACTGAAACCTCTAAAACCTGTAAGCTAAATAAACCTTTCCTTCCCTAATTTTGAGAGTCTGGTATTTTGTCCCTGCAACAAGAGAAAAGTAACCAAGACAAACTTATTTATAAGTTGGGGGCTTACTGTATAGGTCACCACAGCAAATAATTATTTCTGATCATTTAAGACTGAGAGAACAAATGAATGCATGAATGTCAATTCAGTTATACCAAATGATACTACCTTAAGATATCCCAGGCAGCCTGCTCTTTAGTAATACATAATACAATGCAAATGCTATATAAACAGTTGTTACGCTACATTGTTTAGGAAATAATGACAAGACAAGTGTGTACATGTTCAGTAGAGGCACAATATTTTCCCAATTATTTTCAATCTAGTTGTTCAATTTATAGCTGCATAACAAGCAAATGTGGACAACTGACTGAATAATCCTTTGAGAAATCTAAGGAGACTTATTTTTAGTACAAGTTATTGGAAATCAAAAGCAGGCAAATCTGTCAAAACACTGTTTCTCTCATCATTGAGAAAAGCCATCTGTTTCACCATGGTTACCAGTGTTCTGATTTAAAAACACTTTTTAAATGTTATCTAAAATGACTTTATTAATCAAGTGGCCATATATACCTTTTCTTACTATTTATTCTTTCTTAAAGTACACAAGTTTATTTCATAGCGGTGTGAGGATAAGAGCTTCATTTCTATAATTCCTCTAAAGGCAGAGATTCTAAGATGTGGGCTCAGGGAAACTGGCACAGAACAGTTTTTAGCAGCTGTTTTTTACATAATTATTACATAGGAAAACTATCAAAATGCACTGTTTATTCACTGAGAATGCTTTAAAAAGAATGCTATCATTAATCTGGGAAGAATTTGTAGTCACAAAGTGGTTTACCAAAAAAAAAAAAAAAAAAAAAAAAAAAAAAAAAAAAAAAAAAAAAAAAAAAAAAAAAAAAAAAAAACAGTAATTAGAAACCAGAAAAATGAAGTAGAATAAAACTGACCACTAAACATAGCTATGGAAAAGGCTATTAATGATCCTAAAATGCATGTATATAGACTTCAATTTTATTGTTGAACTCTACAGAAGAAGTCCAACTGAAGTATACTACCCAGCAGAGCAAGTCAATTGTCTGTTTATTTCAATGTCACTGTCTCATTTGTCCTGGGACTCTTAACCCCTTTGCTATTTTCAATTTATAGCTATGAGTCACTGCCTATACCTTTGATCACTTAAATTATGGGATTGCTTTACTAGAAAAAGTTTTACTATAGTTAATCTCTGTAAGAAGCATGGCAACTGTTCAACTGAAAGCAATTTCTCCTTTATGTCTCTATTCAAATGTTTATTTTTCTGTTTCACAAATAAATTTGCTCAGGAGAAATGGTTAGATGAAACAACAGGTACTATAATTCTTGGTCAGTACTTTAAGCAGAAGAACCTTTTTTTTTCCCTTTAATTAATCTATCATGATTCCATACTTTTAAGAATAGGCTAACTGCTCTCCTTTTTTCCTTCCTTTTTGAGCCTTGTCATAAGGAATAAGTTTGTGTTCTTTCTGAATCCCAAGTTAATTTCATTAGCTTTATGTTAAAGCTATACTCTGAACACTTAAAGAATCCATCAATCAGAGCTACCTTTGACCAGTCTCATTTTACTAATTTATCGCTCTATTTTACATCTAGGTATCTTTTCCTTGTTATTATGCTTTTTTCTAACAAGTTCTTTCCTCCAACTCTTACTCCATTGCTGGACTTCTTTTCCTTTATACAATTCATTTTCACAAAAGCTATCTCAGATTCTCACTGTGTTTCTCAGTTCTGAAATCTATAGTTTCTTTTCCAACAGCATTCCCAGTTATCATTAGCTTAGATAAGAAGCATTATCTCTTGGACAGGGCACCATATTAAGACTTTTCTTAGATGTCTACGCGCTAATAAAAGCACTTGCAGGGCCAGGGATTTAGCTCGGTGACCTAAGCCCCTGCCTGGCAGGCGTGATGTTGAGTTAGATCCCTGGTACAAACAACGAAAAAAAATTGCAAACGCCAAACACCACTTTAAGACCAAAACCATTTTTAAATACTTAAAACTCTTTACAATAACACATTAAATTTATTATTATATTTACTTCTGACTTCAACATGGGTTTCTTATAATAAAAGCACATTCTGGTTAATTGAGATACATTGTACAATGTAATATCAAAGTAAATCATAAACTCCCAAACACTGGGGCTGGATGTCTTTCAAGATGATGTACGATAACTCTCCTAATAACTGAGGAGTAAACTGGGGCACAGACAATTTAAGAAACTTTCTGAGTTACTAAAATGATACAGAGCCAGGCATTTAGCTCAGTGTCGTTAGCATCTGTGTGGCAGGCACAAGGTTGTGAGTTCAATACCTGGTACCAAAATATAAATAAACAAACAAACAAACGATTTAGTAGTAAAAAAAAATCGACACCAAAACCCAAAAGGCTATGTTCAATCTGTTCATGTATGAAAGAATTATTTAGATCTTAAGACGTATTTCCAACAGAAATAATGTAGAAGCTAAATTGACTCATAAACCACCCACAAATACATATTTTAGGGGGATTCTAGTTATTTTCAAAGATCTTAGAAATTCTGGTACTTTAATTAAAAGACAGCAAATAGCTAACATATCAAATGCTACACTGAAATTTAAAAATATATCTAAGTAAGAAAACATTTATCTAGGTAGAAGAGAATACTGTCAAAAATTAGGCTGGGCACAGTAGTCTACACCTGAAATTCAAGATATGTGGAAGGCAGAGGCAGAATGATCAAAAATGTGAGGTAACTTGAATATGTTTCAAAACAAAAAGTAAACAGGGGTGGAAAGACAGGTAGACAGGAAGGGGAAGGGGAAGGAGAAGGGGAGAGGAGAGGAGAGGAGTGGGAGAAATAAAGACAGACAGACAGGATCCCAAGTAGCCATATGAGCCTACAGAAAGAGAACCTAAGATCAAGAGCCTAGGGTAGTAGAGCAACAGCCAGGTCAAGTAGTCTCTGATGAAACTACTCAACTTTGTCACTATAGTATGACAAACTGTAGTATGTTTGTCAAAGACAACATAAAGAAATGCCTTGGTTTTTAAAAACAAAAACACCTTTTATTTATGGACACTAAAATTTGAATTTCATGCAATTTTTACTTATCACAAATTGATTTTTTAATCAACCATTTAAACATACAAAAAATTTCTGTTAGCTCATAGTCCATACTTAAAAACCTGTAGTAGACCTGAATTTAGCCTGTGGACTCTAGTTTGCCAATCTCTGGTCTGGGGAATGGTGGGGATAACTCATTCAATAACTAGGGAGACTGTCTACCAATGTTCTGGCATCAAACTGAAATAGAAATGGAGCACTCCTGCCTAATTAAGTATATACTGTCAGATCCAGTTTGAAAAACTATCATATTTTACTGTTTCTGACACTAAGCGAGTTCCAAAAACATAATCATGGAGTCATGAGCAAAAATAACTCTCATACAAAATACACTAATCATAATTCTAAACAGATAATAATTCACTTTATAGAAAATATCCTAAAATTATAACAACAGATACATTATTCATTACCATTTTGTCCCTGAGCCGCTCTCCACGGATGAAAAAGTCAGCACAGCCATTCTCTTCCTGATGAGGGACTCTGAAGACAGTGACGCTGCTCAGTCCACTCCCTCCCAGCGGTAACCATCCGCCACTTGAGTCATCTCGGGTCATCACCACAGCTCGCACTCGTGCATAACTATTACTAAAACAGATGCAAAGATCAGGAATTAGCTTTTCCATGAACAAAAAACAGCCAAGCCATCGGTCTCCTTTGAGCAACAAATGATCACATTACCTAGCACGGGGTGACTAAAGTGTATTACTACTTTAATGACAGTTCACAAAACGTCCATTAGTTGAAAGAGGTCAAAAACCACAAACTAATTTTATTTTAACAAACTTTATTTTAAAGACTAACTTTGTAATAAAAGACTAGAGAACTCTTACTTGAATTTATCACTTCACTAGTTCAACCTCATCTGACTGTATAGAACAGGTTGTGGAGGAATCCAGAGACAAATACTGTCCAACTACGTAGGCTACTATCAAATTTTGTCTATATATGTCCATTCACTCCAGCATTATACCTGGGAAAATCATTACTGTATTTCAGCACATTTAATTGTGAGATCTCTTAAATTCTAATAATCCTGGGATATATTATAAATTTTTTCTTTTACCAATAAGGAATCTAAATCATTTACACAAATTATAGACAAATGTTCTGTTTAAATTATTTATCAAGCAAATCTTTCTACGGGAGCTTTTCATACTTCTTTTTGGCAGATTCTATTCTTAAGAGACTACATTCTAGTTCCATTGCAGAATCATTTCCCAATATTAATAATGGTTCTTTACAGAACATCTGGTAAATATGTTTAACATGCTAAATATTCTCACAATTAACATCTAAGTCTTTCACTGTGAAGCTTTTAATAATTACAAATAAAATTCTTTCTAAGAACAGCATGCCTTACTGGCTTCTTAGAAAATATACTGATTGTAATCTTGTTTTCATTATTAGAGATATCATGAGGTTCTATGTAACAGTTCTGTGCTTCTCAGTGTAATCTCTGTATGTTCTAACAGCTTGCCTTGATTTGTCTTGTCACTTTACTTGTAAGAAAGCCTTTCCTTGCTTTTTAAAACTTTATATACTATATTTTATTGAGGTATTCTTCATATACAATAACATGCAGTGATTTTAAATACGTAGCCTTCAACAAATTCTTGCAAATGTATACATCTGTTGCTACAGCCCAAGTGTCTGTGTCCCCCTGAAGGCTGTATGCTGAAATCTGTTATGGTTTATAAAACGGTGAGTCAAAATACTCCCCCCAACCCAGTTGTAGGTATCAGGTATTTTCGTTTCAGTGACAGGAAAGTAACTAATACAAAATCATTACCTCTTAGGTGATGACAATTAGGAGGGAGGGTCTCTGGCAAATGATTAAGTCACTGGAGCAAAGCTCCATGGGGTTATTCTTACAAAGGAGACCCCAGAAAGCTGCTTTATTCTACTCTGTGATGACAGAGAAAGAAAATGATGTCACCTGTGAGCCAGAAAGTGGGGCCTCACTAAACAGCAAATTTGCTCCCACCTTTGATATTGAACTTCATATTCTCTTGAAATATGCAGAAATGCTCTTAAAAGGCACCATTTCATTTATTTTTCAAAAAAATGTATTTCAAAATCTAAATTGTACCTAAACTGTTAGCATCTAATCTACTGAAGTATTTTAAACACATCCTATCCTTTCACACACAGTAGAGTATTAACAAATTTACAGAGGGGTTATAATTTATGTCTCGCTGCCAGGGCACTTGAGTCACATGTATGACTGTCTCATTTTTATGAATTTTATGTGTAAAGACAAATGAAGTGATTAGATTCACTTATACCATCTGTCATACAAGCCACTAATACAAGCTAGTACCCCTGGTGGTTCAAACCAATGGGAAAAAGTAAAACTACTATCTGAATCTACTTAGTGCTACTGTAACAGAACACAAGCTGGGTAATTTCTAAAGAACAGAAATTTATTTCTTAGTTCTACAGCCCAAGGAGCCCCAGTGCAAAGGCATGTTCCTTCTCTGGTAAGTATCTGGTTCTCTGTTTCTAAGTCATTGCCATGAACACTGAAATAAGAGGAAGGAACACACATCATCCCAGGGCACAAAGGCATGAACCCATCTTTCATGCTTTTTTACGTGGTACCGATCCATTCTGGAGGGCTTCATCTTTATGGCCTGATAAATACCTTCCAAAAGGCCAAACTTCCTAATACTACACAGCATCGGAAATTCAGGTTCAGCATGGATTCGAGGACATAAAAACATCAAAACTATTAATGGACAAGCCCAGATGAGACGTACTGTTGGACTAGATTAGGGTGATAATAGAGGAACAGACTAATTTAGGTATATTTTCAAGATAAGGCCAAAAGGTCTTGTTGCTAAGGTTATAACTGCAAGGCTAGTCTTCCAAATTATCTAGACTTCTAAACAGTAACCATAAGCTTCATTTTCTATAGTTTTCAACTGGTATTTCAATATAGACAAAAGAAACAAATGCTGTATTATATGAGCCTAAACTCTAAAATTATATTTTAATGCATTTTGGTTGATAAATTCCTATTATGACTGCCTTTTCAGAACTGCACATAGGCAAAATATTTCCTAATAATCAAAAAAAGAGTATAAAAAAAATCTTCCAAGCTCCGACAGTTTTCAATGCTGTGTCCTTTGCATAAAGTGATCTTTATTTAGCTGCTTTTCTCCCTTGCAGAACCTCCTTGCTTTGTGATTATCATTATATACCACTCAATTCTGGAAAAGTAGAAGGCCCAAGGAAGACAGTCTGGATAATGTACTAAATGTCTTTTTGTTTTATGTGTCCATTGCAAGGGGGAGAAAATTAGGTTTAAAATACTTTAAAATGTTTAAGTAAGGCTCTTTAGAGAACACACAGACTCTACTCATATATTATGACATTTTTTAGTATACTAAATACTTGAACAGTTTTAATAATTCTCCTTCTTCCCATTTTCTGGTCCCATCAAAAGTTCCCAACTTGCCCTTTTCTTCAACTTTTCACCAACATAACATACCCAGAGTACAGAGCGTAACAGAAGACCTTAAAGAACTCCAGACTCATGTATGTTAGTATAATACACAGGACATTTTCATAAAGTCACACTACTTATATATTACCTGAAGTTCAATTTTGTCAGAGTATGGTTTAAAAAATTGTTTATGATCTTTATAAACTAAAATTCTCTGTATTTCTGCTCTTTTTCCTTGCTATTACCATCTCATGTATTAAATATAACAACTTTCCATTCAATTTTGTAACTGGAAAAAGTTACCAAGCACCATGGCATAATACTGACTCATGCAGAATTGTAACTGATCTTATATTGGCCTCATTTTCATATTATTAATGTATTTTTGTTCTCTTGCAAATGTAGTAATTTTATAGTTTACTTGAGAGGATGCTGTTACTCAATTTAACTAGCACTTAAGTCAATTAATTTGTGAAAAATTATCTTGACAAATTTATAAATCACAGGACCTAAACACCTTTTGCAGAGCAACACTGCTCTTTATAGATTAATTTTTTTTTTTTTTTTTTTTTTTGGTACAAGGAATCAAACTCAGGATCTTGCACTTGCCAGGCAGGTATTATGCCATTGAGCTATATCCCCATCCCAGATCAAAAATTCTTGTATCATGCCTGTTCACCTTTTAGAAGGGTCTGTCTCAAAAACTGTGTTCAAATGTGACTTTCTAGTTATATTTGTTTTTTCTTTAGGGGAAATAGTATGTAGCTTCAATCACACTTGCAACTGCCCCACCAGCTTAAGAACCACTGCTATATAAACAAAGTAATTTGTACTACTCTGGCTCTTACTCAGGTCTGTTTCCTAAGCTTGGATAAATCTGTAATTGTGT